>PVKA01007390.1:0-78104 GCA_004027165.1 Ctenomys sociabilis | reverse complement strand
AAACAACTTCTCGTTTGGCTAAGGCTAGGACTAGGGCGTTGCTTCCGTGTACCTGGACCTATCGGCTGTGCCCACGTGGCACTCCGGGGTTGGACGCCCACTGGTTCAAAGCCACGAGCGGGTTTCCCCTATGTTAGACTAAGATGGGAGACTAGAAGGAGGAAGCAAGAAAGCTAGCTAGCAGGGGAAGTAGATTGTACAGGGGTCCTGAATAAACCGCGGAAAGAAGAGCTGGTTGTCACGTCTTCCTTGCCGGCCGAGGTTGCGCGCGACACAGACATGATATCCTATTTACAGACACTAGCAGAACAAATCTTTCTATTCACTGAATTAAGAGAATGTAGCTGTATATCCTAAGTATTTTGAATATACATATACAAAATGGTCATTCATTTGTATCCCTTTTTTTTGTTTAGTTTTGTCATTTAAACACTATAGGTGTGTGTATTCAGCAAAATATTCCAAAATAGTCTAATAGTCCAAAATAGTAGTAAGTTTTCTATAAGACTGGCAATGTCAAAAGTAGTTGACTTGAGACTTATACAGCTCAGCATATTAATATGGCTTTACTTTGTATACTTTATTTTCATACTTTTCTGCTGGATGGTTAAGACCAAGACAAAGCAAGACCTATATAACAAGAAATGTAGCTTTTGTATCTGATAAGGTCAGTCACATCCCCTCAGGATTTATCCTGAAACCCAGTACCACAGTTTGTAGATCCTTTGTCAGTGTGTCAGCCATGTGGATGAGTCACAGCCATTGCTTGACCAACTTGCTGTCTGTGAAAGCCTGAGAGAATATTTTCTCTCCATATGACTCTTCTTAGGCCCACTCTACATCACTGATCATTTTCTCTGTGACCCCATAATCTCTTTGATCAGAATATTTAGGACACAACTGAGTTATATGATGTTATAGTACAGATTCTCCTATGTCTTGAGTCTTCACTGACCTTGAAAAGCTACGGCCAAAATGTTGGCTGTTCTTGCAGCCCTCCTTTTTCTCTAATGTTTGTTCTGAAAACTTAAGTTGTTAATCCTCCAGAAAATAGCCTCTTTAACAAATGGTGCTGGAAAAACTGGCTTTCTACATGCCAAAAACTAAAACTTGACCCACGACTATCACCATGCACTAAATTAAAGTCAAAATGGATTAAAGATCAAAACATTAACACAGAAACACTAAATCTCATGGAAGAGAAAGCAGGAGGAACTCTTGAAGACTTACTTAAGGTAGGAAAATAGTTCATGAACAGAAATCAAATTGCATGGGTAAAACTAACAACTGGGATCTCCTCTTATTGAGAAGTTTTTGCACGTCAAAAAAAATTACCATCAAAATGAAAAGACAACCCACAAATTTAGAAAAAGATCTTGACAAATAAGCACTCAGGCAAAGGTCTGTTCTCTAGAATTTATAAAGAACTAAAAACCATTAGGGCCTCTAATTTAAAGACACAACCCAGAAATGGGCATCCAAGATGAACACACACTTCTTAGAGGATGAGATTAAAGAAGCAAATAAATATATGAAGAAATGCTGCACATTACTAGCCTTCCTTGAAATGCAAATTAAAACAACACTGAGATACCATCTCACCCCAGAAAGAATGGCTGTCATGCAGAAATCTACCAACAACAAATGTTGGAGAGGCTGTGGGGAAAAAGGAACCTTCTCCACTGCTGGTAAGAATGTCTACTGCTGTAACCATTATGGAAATCAGTATGGAGACTCCTCACAAAACTAGGACTGGAGATTCCATTCAAACCAGCTATTCCCCTACTGGGAATTTTCCCAGAGCATCTGAAAACATCATATCATAGCGATATATGTGTACTTTGTTTATAGCAGCACAAGTTGTGATAGCCAAATCTTGGATACAACCAAGATCCCCATTACCTGAGAAATGGATGAAAAAGATGTGGCATTTTATACAATGGAGTATTATGCAGCTATAAGAATGATAAACTTGAAACATTTATATTAAAATGGATGCCACTTGAAGATATACTCCCAAATGAAATAAACCAGACACACATGTGTAAATATTGTATAGTCTTCCTAGTATATGAACTCAGAAGAAGAAATACAAATAGAAAGGTTTAACACAATTAAAAGGAAAGCAAGAACTTGAGGATTAGACAACGAATGCAGGGCAAGGAGAAAAGCTAGGAAACATGACAGGGACAAAGCCATACATTTATATGTACAAAATGGGCGAAACTTTAGAAGGTTTTTTAAGCTAACCGTTGAAAGGATTCTCACTCTGACTAAGGATATATGCCGATACCTGTGAACTAAGCAACTGCAGTGAAGACGGCAATGTGTAATAGTAGGTGATGCTTGGAGTGCCTGTCATTCTGGTCCTCTGAATATGCTTGTCATGACACTCTAGTTGCTGTCGTGCTATCTCTCAGATAGATGTTTCTTTAAAAAGGAACAGGGTGATGAAGGCAGGCGACAGATTTATTAAGTAGTAGCATATACAATTATTGTAACACAATGCAGCATAAGTTTGTTTAAAATATCTCGATTAATTGAACAGAACAGTTCTTAAGTTTTTCCTCCAAGGAATGAATAACCCATTTATAAAGATACCCTTTTGATTGTGACTGTTAATTTCATGCGAACGTTTTTCTCCTCAGTTGAGCATACCTTTGAATTTAACAATTCTGGCAAAACACTTGCAACTTCCTAAGAAAACATCTGATGAGCGCATGCGCACGTGCATGTGCGCCTGCCGTGCTGCACCCCTGAGGACACTAAGGAGCCCCGTGGAAGCAGCGGTTTCTTGGTGCCTGTTCCTTCACGGGGGGCACATGTTCTAAGGGGCCTTGGGAAAGGGACCCCTGCGACACGGAGTCCTACGCCGTGTACCCAGTGGGGGCCCCACACCAGCTGCTGCGGAGGAGCACAGTCCCCTGCTATGTTTGTGCACCGCCTTCTCATAGGAATGCAGACACTAGGGCCTGCAGACTTACAGTTCTGCAAACAGTAAGAAGGCAAAAAGATCCTTAGCGAGCGGCAGCTTTTTCACAGGATAATAAAAGTGAATGGAAGAAGTGAAACTGCCAGTGTCATGGCCGTGGACTTGCTAGCAAATTGAAAGAATGCTCTGAAAATATTAGCATGTCTTTAACATAGCAAATGTTGACTAGTGTGAGTTCCCTTTCCCAATAGTGTGGTCCCTTTTGTGTGTGTTTGGGTATCTTTTGCTTTCTTGAAAAATAACCAATTTGTATCTCTTTTGCGATTTCACTCACTTTTGAGGAGTAAAAGTCTTTACTTGTGTCTGCGGAATTGTGAACAGAGGGAAGTACTTTATTCCGGCAAGTCGATGCTGGCTTGGCGCGTAGCACAGGGCATTTGGGAGCCGCAGGACTTCTACCCTGGCTCCTAATCTGCTGCAGACTCCAGCCCATGTGCTGACCTACAGGGCCACCGTTGGCAGCCCAGTGTCTCAGGAAGCAGCGCGCAGCGGCGGAGCTGAGGCACCTGCCTGGACACTGGGGCCTGTCATGCTTAGCTAATTTCCCGTGATCTTTGACCCAGGTTTCCACAGTTCCATGGGGATTTGTGTCTTTCATCCCACTCAGTCTACACCTGCATTCAATTAGTGAAACAAAACTCAACTTTGTTATCTGATGAACTGAACTCCGAGAGTCGTTGTGACAATTGTTTTATCACTGTATTGACAAATTATCCTATTAACAACTGGCTACTATAAAAATCAATTAAAATCTTGGCTGAGAAGTTCCAACCTAGTCGGATAAGCAAAAGTGGAAATTAAACACTGAGTTAATAGTCTCCTTTATAATACAGTTCATACAAAACCAGAAATTTGTGTTGAAAATAAAATACTAAATTATAAGAGAGCATATGGAGCCTCTCAGAATTCAGTTACATCTTCTTTTGTGCCGCTGTACTTGCAGGGCTTTGTGTGTGTATTAATGCTTTATTTTACTTTCTCTTGCATACATTTCTAAGCTTTCTGTTTCTCATGATTCCTTGCTATTACTTTTGGTATGCTGTCTTGTAAAACATTTAATAAGTGAAATGAAAATATATGTACCTTTGTACCTTTGGCCACAAAAATATTACTCAGTAATTTGTTTACTGAGTAATGTGTGTTTAGAATATAATGACAGAATCTATGCTCAAGGGAATTCAAACTCACAAGCATAGCTATTGATTTTATCAATAAAAAATTGTCTTTGGGCAGAATAGAAGTTTTATTTCTCTTGAGTGAGTCATAGAGAAAACTGACGATCTCTGGGTATTTTCTTCTGCCCCTGAGCACCTTTTAAAACCTATTTTACAGTACAAAGAGGTAAAGTTAGGTGTGCTGCATATAAACAGCAGTGTGCTTAACATATTTTAAGAGTCATTTAATGGCGCTCCAAGTTGTACTTTAGGAAATAATCATTGGAAAGAGCCAGTTTTGGATGAGGCACGGTGGAATCTGCAGAACAAAGCACGGCTCATCCAGAGGACAGCATCATATGTGGTCTGAAAGCCATCAGGGGCCAGTGAGTGCTGCCGCACGGGGTGAGGGAAGCAGATCTCACCAAGGCACTGATGCATTACACCGCGAAGTAGCTTGGAAGTGCCTAACATTAAGATGTGAAAGAGAAGAAGGAGACACTTCATGGCGAACTTGAGCCAAGTGATTCCTAAAGTGGTCCATATGGGAGCTCTGCCTGCAGACGGGTGTGAGGACGGCAGCAGGCATCCATTTGTCTGAGTGATGTGTGATCTCTGTTGCTCATGTAGACCTTAGATGCTTTTCTCATAAAAGTTGCTACCAGTCGGACTTGAAGATAGGCTGTCAGTAGCTGTTAGCGGGAAGGACAATGCTCCATTAGGAGCACAGAGATACCTCAGTGCAAATGAAGCAACAAAATGCACAGGAATGGCAGCCCCGGGGCCACAAGGCCAATGAGAGCACCAAATCCACTGCCCAGCTGAGGAGCCCATTTTGGCTGGAATCTAAGCTGCTCCTTGTAAGGCTCTTTGCATTTCAGGCTTGGTTCCCAGCTAGTTGGCTTTTGGAAAGAGAGCAGCAGATCGTGAGAATGCTGAGCTCCTCCATGGCTGAGCAGAGCTGGACAGACTAGCAGGAGGGAGGAGGAAGCAGATCAGGTCGCAGGCACGTGGCGTTGGGCTCTGGGCGTCCCTCTCTGTTTCGTGTCCATCACGACAGGAGCAGCTCCCAACCCTGTTCCTCCGGTGTGCTCTGCATCACGCAAGAGCACAACAGCGGTGCCCGAAACCTTGTTTTGAAATCGTGAGCTGATATCCAGCTGTGCTTCCTTATGCTGTTTATTTCAGGGTCTTCATCACAGAGAAGAAAAGGGTCCCAACACAGGACCCACGCCTTCCTTAGAAACTGGTTGGCCTGTAGTCCACACAACCAGTGCTCCTGCTAAGATGAAGAGCTCTTCTTGCTGCTGTAGTAGCTGACTGCTTTCCTCCATCCCACAGGGTGCATGGATTTGTGCTCTAAACAAATACATAGACAGTAGTCGTATTTTGCCAAATAATTTCATAGTGTGATGAACTTTCTTGTCATGAAAGGTATGATCAAAAACTATGTGTGAATTAGATAAAAGAAACACATGACAGTAGAAGATAAGTTGCCCTTAGTTCCTCTCAAAACACTCTCCTACTTGCAAACACACTTATCCCATCGCTTGCTACTTTCTGAAAGGGCTTGGTAAGTCCCTTCCTGAGCATCTTCAGCTGCTTTGTCATGGCTGACGCAGTGGTCTGGATCTGTTGCACATGTTCACGTTCTGTAGTCTGTTGGACTTTGGGGACAATCCAGGAGCAGCGCTGAGGTCAGAGCTGCTAGCACGGTGGTGAGCACACACTATGACGTCCTGGTGAGCCTATGACGTCCCGGTGAGCCTGGGGGTCTGTTGCGTGGCAGCGGCACTCACATCACTTTTTGTTAGAGCCTGTGAAGACCCCTAGGAAAGAAGGCTTCCATAAATATTTCAGAAAGTGAAAGAACAGTGGGATGTGTTCTTGAAGTACAGGGGAGGATTTTTAGGGTGATTCGTGCCAATGTGTTTTTTTTTTTTTGACCAAACTGGCATTGTTCTTCATGTATGTCCTCCCTACTTCATCATGTGTGTGATTGTTGTCTGTTTGCAGACTAGCACTTACCTGTGTCTAGCATGAGTCAGCCCATTTGCAAGTCATGATAAGTTGGTTGTCACGTCTCCAGATGCCCCAGGAATTACAATCTGTACAAATCTCCAAAACCCCACCAAACTGTGTCTTCAAAGGAGATGTGAAACTATGTGAGAGGCACACACACAAATCCAGCACTACGCCGTCCTGCATGTCCTTCACAGGCCCAGGATGAAGTGGCTCAGGTGCTGACCTCTAAGTGGGCATCTTCATCTCAGGCGCATACGGGTCCTGGAGAAGCTCACACTAGGTGGCCAGCCTGAGCTGAAGAAGATGTAAGTAGCAGTAAGGGTGATGAGTTAGCCAAAGGGACTACAGTGCTGGGAGGGTCTGCAGCCCTAGGTAGTCGATTAAGAGGTCTCTAGAAACAGTAATGGTTAAACTATCATATAGAATAATATTCCATATAAGCAAAAAAAAAACAAAATTATAGTCACTTTCCTGTAACAGGCTCAGGAGGAGGAAACCTGGCCATCCTCTGGCAGCTGAGAATCAGAGAGCGAGGGAGACACAGAGAGGCATGTTGGGAGCAGCGTGTGCCATTCCTGGTCATGGTCCCAAGGTCCCTCCTCTGCAAGGCTGTTGGAGCAGGATGACGCCAGCCCAAGAGCACCGCTTAGAGCTCCTTGACACCTGCTGTTGCAGCTTGTTAACTGCCCGCTGATTGGAGAAGCTGAACTTTTAACCTGTAGGGCACAGATAAACTCTCTGTGGTTCTTGGACAGTTCCTCTCCTTTGCTCAAGAGCTCCAGCTGACCCAGACTTTTGCAGCTCATTTATCTCGCCCTCATCCTCACTGCCATTTCTTCCTGGGATTCAGTAAGAGCTCAGCGGGTCCCTACCCAGGCCCCATCTCCTACGCTCACACCAGCCATTTATCTGTGAACTCTCCAGGAATGGATCCACTCACTTTCCAAACACATGAGGCTTGAGGTAACATTTTAGATCTAAACCTTAACCTTTTACCAGGGAAGGACCAATCTGAGGCTCCCTGAAGGAAGGATTTTGGACCATCCGGGATGCTACAACAGCACACCTTAGATGGGTAATTTATAAATATAAATGGTGCACATTATAACTTATATGATTCTCAGGCTGGCGAGATAGCTTAGCAGTCTAAGTGCCTGTTTATGCAAACACAGGGACTGGGGTTTGATCTCTGGCATCACAGTCAGTACTGGCCGGGCTCCTGGGTGTGCTAAGCTGGCCACTAAGACCAGGTGTGGTGGTGCATGCCTCTAATCTCGGCACCGGGGAGGCTGAAAGCAGGAGGTCACTACTAGTCTGAGCTGTGTAGTGAGACGCTGTACCAAGTATATCAAAGAAGACCTTACATGCCTGGTGAGTCCAAGGTCCAGCTGTGAGCAGATTCTGCAGGCCAGGAGGTCCACCTCCAGCAGACAGAGCATCACTGGCTGCAGAGAGGCAAGAGTCCCATTCACCCTCTTCTGCAGGGTGGTGACCACATTAATGAGTGGGGAGGCCTGTGACATACACATTGCTCTAAAGGCCTTGGGTCTTCTCACATTCTATCTCAGGTTCTGAAGCACATGTCTAAGAAGTACACAGTGCACTACGACAGCGATTGAGACTGGGTGTGCTGGCGCGCGCACGTAATTCCAGCACTTGGGAGGCTGTAAACAGGAGAATCACTTTGAGTTGGATCTATGTAGTGGGACCCTGAACACCCTATAGACCCTGCCCTAAATATAGAAAAAGAGGTTTAACAAAAACTTCATTATGAAAATATTGAATGACCCAATTTTTAGGGCTGACCAAATAGCTCAGCAGATTAAAGTGCCTGCTTAGGCAGAGCGCAGCAGCCGGGGCTCCATCCCTAGGCCTGCACTGCCTGCCCTGCTCCTGGGGGTGCCGAGATGGCAACTGAGACTGGGAATGGTGGTGCGTGCCCATAGTCCCAGCGCTTGTGGGGCTGCAAACAGAAGGATCACTATGAGTGCCACCTACGTAACGAGACCCTGTTAGCCCTGTAGACTCTGTGGATGCTGTACTAAGTATGTTTAAGAAAAGTACACCACTAGACAGTAGACCAAAGCCACAGTTTTTCCTTGTGAAGCCAGCTTCAAGGATAGATAATCTACTTGCAACAAAATCCAGTATATTCATTGGATCATGCAAATGATCACAACGAATCAATTTTAGAATATTTTCATTGTCTCAAAACAACTGTGCCTATCAGCAATCAGTCGCCATCTCTTCTTCTGCCTCCTGTCAGGACAGCTCATGGATGCTGACTCACACTCTCCATGGAATTTGTGTCTCGATTTTCCAGCAGCACAGGGTTTGAAGTGTCTATGTTGCAGCATTATTCTTTTTAAGGCTGAATCACTTCCCCTTACAAGGTTATACTGCATGCGATGATTGGGGTCCGGATGTCCCCTCAAGGCCTTCTGCAGTCATGACAGGGGGCTTGTCAGACTCCTCTGAATCTAGACTTTGTGATTGGCTCATTGGCTAGTGCTGGGATTGGACGTGTGAATGCCACACCTGCCCTAAGGCGGGTAGGCTGCACACAGGGAGGGGAAGAGGCCTGCTTTCTCTGGTTACCTTTGCTTTCTTCTGCAGCTGTGAGCTGCTGTGCCTCTGCCACCCCACCCCGCCCCAGACTAAGGGCTGAAACCACCACAGACTGTGAGTTACACAGTTCTTTCCTGCCTTAATTTTGGAATTTTGGCATTTTGTCTCAGCCGTGAGAGAAAGCAAGCAAGGCACCACATTACTTTTTCTACCAGTCCATTGAAGGATATTTGTGAATATTTTGATTGTTTCCAGTTTGGGGCTACTCAGAGTAGTATACTATGAATAGGTATATCCAATATTTTGTGATCATGTGAAGGTTAAAAATCATTTGATCAAAGCAAAAATCAAATGGCATTTTTTTTCTCGTATAGTTACTACCATGTTCATATTCGTAGAACTGTAACAGTATATTTTTTAGCTAATAACAACATTGCTCACATTCTAAAATTCAAAGTTTTACCCCACCTCTCATACTCTCTGCTTCAGTATCAACCTTTGACATTGTACATGCATTAGTAAAAAGTTACTGCTATTTAACAGTTTTCTTTTTTGATCTTTACACCAGCATTACACTGTTATGGATTTGACTATGTCTTTACTTTTGTTTGTGAGTTTTGTATTCTCACATGTATTAATGTTACTTATTAGGGTTCCTTTTAAGGCTGGAAGAACACTTCTGAATATTTCTTGTTAGTCAGGTGAAGTACTAGTGAAATCACTCAATTTTTGTTGGTCTGAGTAAATTTGCGTATGTCCGTTTTTCATTGGACAGCTTTACTGGGTAAAATACGTGTGATTGGAAATTTTAATTTTCTTATTCAGAATATAGGCAAAACAGTCTCCCTTACAAAGAAGAAACAAACAGATGATAGTGGAAAACTTCCTTTGCAAAGGGCTGGGGAGATGGCTCAGTGGAATAAGTGCTTTCCTGGCAAGCACAACAGACAAATTCAATCCTCCGGATGTTCTTGATTTTTGGTCTTTGATGTTTGTGTTGCAGTTGTCTTTGTGCAGAACTGGATAGAGCTGAGATTTATGTGTCTAAAACTCCATTTCTCATAGCCTGGGGAGTCTTCCAGATGAAGGAGCTTCCAGCACCCTTATCCCTGTTCTTCTGAAGCTCCCTTGATATGGCAATTATTTCCCTTTATGCTTGCCACCAATTACACAGAATTTTGTTTTACTTCTTTTGTGTTTTCCTCTGGATACTTTGAATTTTTCAATAGACTTTTCTGTGTGAGTTTCTATACTGCTTCTTAGGCTTAAAGAGCCCATTATTGACATTTTCTTGAATTTTTCCTTCTTCATTGCACTGCTTGTCTCCAGAACTTATTTTCAAATCATTTCTACCCCTCTTTCCAATTTTCTCATGTTTCGATTCTGCTTTCCTCACTTGATTAATTTTTCTGCTGTTCGCTGACTGGGCTCTCTTACAGCAGTTGTCTTGCGTGTGTGTGGAGCAATGTGGGGATCAGTGTTTACATGGTTCTTCCCTGAAACGTTACTGTCTGACTTTAGTGATGCTGTGTTTTGATTTCCTTCATATTGTGTGTGGAATTCTTGGGAGCCAGGGTTTCCTGGTTCTGTGTTTGACAAAGGAGGTATTTCCTTAACTCTGTTTCAAGGAAGGAAACCCTTTCATGCACAGTGGCCACAGGCGCCGAGCCTCTGGAAGATTTCCTGTGCATGTAGCTGCTCTGGTCCCGGTGTTTCTTCTCAGGAGCTCTGCTGTGGCTTCTGATGTTGCTTTTGTGGTTGTGGTTGTTATTTGTTTTCTTTTTTCATTCCTTCACTTCCTCTCTTCCAACGCCTCCTCTTCCTCCCTGAGTTGCTCCAGGAGAACCTAGGGACTTTGCTACCTCCCCAGACATTTCTTGAGGTCAGGACCCCCTGAATCATCGAGTTGCCAGAGCTGGACTCAGACCCACACCTCCTGTCCATCTCCTCCTAGGACACTGAGATTACAAGGGCCTTAGGAGGTGGGGGTATTTTAAAAATCATAGCCTTTGTCTGTATCTCATGAAGACCACGTGTTTAAAGCTTCCTCTTTATGTCTTGCAGGGTTTGTACCTGAAATGTTCACACTTGTGTCTCCACCCAACCCTGCATGTCAAACTGCAAGGCCCACATGAAATATTCATGCCCCCACACTCAGGGGCCAAGCTGGGGTGGGAAGCAAGGTGGGCAGAGCCTTAGGGAGGATGCTAGAAAGCCTGGAGTCAAGCCTGCTGGCTCACTGACAGGGCCCGTGGTGCGGCCTTGGCCTCTGCTCTGCTCACACCAGCTCCAGCCGCTCAGCTGTGCAGTCACCTCTCTGTCCTAGCGGAGCAGCTTGAAGTGTCCATCCACATGGCTGGAAAACCACGCGCTCACTCACCCTCTCTCTCTTCTTGGGAGAACTTGGCATTGAGCAGTGCCACGGGGGTAGAGCTGTGATCCAAGCAAACCAGTTATTCTACTTATCCTTTTTAATGCATATTTATTCCAAAAGTGTGGTAAAACTCACCTGGACCATCTAGACTACCACAGAGACATGATTGCCCATGGTAATTGCCAAAATTGGTACTTACGGAGGAGAATTAGAGCAGAAACTCCTCTTCTGTCATCTTGCTGATGTCATTCTCCTCCAGCTCTGATTTATGGGCAAAGCAGATAATAAATGGGTCATGCATAAGACTAAAGAATAATTTCAGTTACTACTCAAAATAGGGCTAAATCTCAGAGATATCATTTTTACAATTGGCTTTTATGTATTCCATTTAAACTAGAAGAAGAGAGACAATTTTCTTTTGCCTGGAAGGAGTAGTTACATATCTTTCCTGCACTGACTCCGACTAAGCAATTCTCAATCTCTTTATCATAATGAAATCTCTTTAAATATCATTAGCATTTCATCTTCCAGAAGAATATCACACTGATCCATTTTAATGAAATCATGATAATAGGAAATAGCATCATCCTAGATATTGTGATAAGAAATATAAGTGATCAAGAGAGACGATGCGATAAACCTGAAAAATCTGCGTATTTGAGGATCTAGAGATCAGTTATAGCGTCACTTCGCTGCTGTGAAGAGGCGCACGGTTGGCAGAATGCTGAATTTTGGAGGTAGTGCATTTCACACTGGGGACTCACTATAGGCATTGATGCAGTGGTCCTTCAGTGGATCAGCTTGTCCTGGAAACTCAGGCAAAAGAATCTCTTAGCCTCAGCCAGTGTAGGCTTCAGGGTAATCATGTAGGTCACTCAGCCTTATTGATCACCTGGTTCCTTGTATTATCGGAACCTTGTGAAGTTTTGAAACAATACCATGCACTTGATGAAAAATGATCATCTCCCCCTAGAATCATAACCTGTGGCTTTGCTATTTGGCCATAGAAGAAAATGATGAGCTGGCTGGCTGTGAACACCAAAACCAACTTGAAGCCTACATTTTTATTCATAAATTAATTATCCATCAGACTAAGCATGGACATCTCCAACATTCCAAAGTCATGTCCATAATTGCATGGCAGTGATAACAACACAACTAACCCGCCAGTTATTATGTGCTCAATGAAATCAGCTGAAATGATGTTCAATACTGTCAGAAGTATGCTCCTGATTTTCACAATGCACACGCACACACACAGACACACACATACACAATGCACACACACACACAATGCACACACATGCACATGCACACATGCATACACACGGCACTGTGAGGTTCTTTTTGGATCAGTTGTTTACAAAGAAGAAACAGTATGTTTGTTTGCTTTTGTGGTACCAGGGATTGCACTCCGGACCTTTCACTTGCCAGGCAAGTGCTTATTGTACTAGAAACAGTATGATTTAATAACTAATTTACATCACTAACTTAGTTTGATATAACTTTCAAACTACATTTATGGAGACTGCATGGGACAAAGGGGAGGGTGAGTTTCTCCAGTTGGCAGCGGCCTATCTGGTGGTCGCACCTTCTTGTACAGCACATGCAGAATGACACTCATGCATCTTGCCCAATGTTTGGGGATGCAAGTCAGAGAAGTGGGAAATTTTTATTAGAGCAACAGTCAAGAAGAAGCATAAGCTTTCTCAACTTGGTAAATGAACATTTCAAAATGGGTTTAGATGTGATGCTTTGGTTCAATCTGAATGCTACTGACCGATTCTTTTTATGAAAGAGACCTACTCTGCTCCACTTTGTGGGATCTAGATGTTTTTATAGACATCTAGAAATAAATAACCAATGTGTTTTACCCAGATTTATAGATGGGTTCAAAAGAAATGAGTTTTTCCCTCACCCATGAAATTCCAGATTTCCATAAGTGGAAAGACCCACCAGCTTTTACTAGAGTACATGATGACTCATTCTATGTGCACAACTAGGCAGCCTGCCCAAAACCTTACGCAGAGATTGGGGTGAAGATGTTTTAGGTGTGGATAATACTTTTTATCAGCCAAATTCAGTTACAGAGCTGCTCTCACACTTCGGTGGGGTCTTCTTGAAGCAGTTAAAGGCCTTAAGAGCAAAGATGGAGGGTTTTTCCTAGAGAGAACGCAAGCTCAGGACTGCAACCTGGAATACCTGCTGAGTCTCTCTCCAGTTGGCTGTCCTGAGAATTCCAGACTCGAGACCACACTGCAGCTCACAGTTAAACTACCAGACTGTAGGTCTGTTTCACAGAGCTGCAGATTCAAACCTTACCCACTTCTGTCGGGAGCCGTTTTAAGATGGCGACCGCTCCTCGCTCCCCCGCCCATCGTGTCTGCCAAGATGGCGTCCATATCCGGCTTCCGGGTTCTTGTTGCTGTGCCTGGGTCCCGCCTGTTTAGGGAAATGCCCGCCACTTCTGTGACTCTGCCAATGATATGCGAACACATGTACAACTGTGATTGATCTATGAAACCTATATAGCTCGCTCTGGCAGGAAGTTCGTTGTTGCTTGCACATAGGACGCCGCGGCTAGCGGACGCATGTAGAGGCTTGCATCCCGATCCATAAAGGCTTGCTGAACCCGTTACAAGGTGTCTTAGTGTCTTCTTCCGCGGGACGGGAGCGGCGCCGGACACACTTCTTTAAAATAAATCTCACTTGCTTGCCTTCTATCCCTGTCTTTTTCATTCATCTCTTTATTTTCCTTCCTTTCTCCCTCTCTTCCTTCCTCCCTTCCTTCCTTTCTTTTTGCCTTCCTCCTTCACCTCCTTCCTCCCTCACTCTTTCACTCCCTTCCTTCCTCTCTTCCTCCCTACTTCCTTCCTCTCTTCCTCCCTACTTCCTTCCTCCTTCCTTCCCTCCTCCTTCCTTCCTTCCTCCCCCTGATCCTCTCTTTAGTCTCTATGTGCCCTGTCTATCCCATGGGTACTGCTTTCCTGGAGAACACTGACTATGTAAGTTGGGATCAAGAGAATACATAGAGGAGGGGAAGGTTAAGGGTGATTTTTGGAATTAATTCTTGGTTTACTGGACTTGGTTCGATTATTGCATAAGATTAATGGCACTAATGACTATTTCTACTGTAAAGAATAGATTGATGTTATAGGCCATATTGTAACAACAGAAATTCTGGGATTACCATCTAAAAC
Organism: Ctenomys sociabilis; assembly: GCA_004027165.1. Classification (NCBI taxonomy): domain Eukaryota; kingdom Metazoa; phylum Chordata; class Mammalia; order Rodentia; family Ctenomyidae; genus Ctenomys; species Ctenomys sociabilis. The sequence goes on along the minus strand of PVKA01007390.1, from coordinate 63,791 downwards.
TCCCAACCTGACACTGACACAGGTAAAGTTTTGGATGGCTACTGGCAAGCATGAGGTAATGAGATGTTGTTTTTCACTGCACCAGGGTAAACGGTGAAGGAGAAAGCTGGGATCCGAGATTCCAATTTCCAGTGCTAGTGTGATAGCTTGGCAGGCTAAGCACCTGTGTAGGCAAGTGCAGGGACTGGGGTCCAATTCCTGGCATCACATGCCATGCCAGCCCCATCCTGGGTGGACCGAGATGGCCACTGAATCTGGGCATGGTGGCACATGCCTGTAATCCTGGCACTGGGAAAGGCTGAGACAGGAAGATCACTGAGAGAGGTATTCAAATTTCCAACTCTGGTGTCTCAAAAATGACTTGAAATTTTCTGTCAGTCTTGAGAGAAACATTGGGCTCTGTATCTGGAGAATTTAGCTTTCTGAAAGCTCAGAGCATGAACTGCAGTGACTGAATTACAATACCAGTGGAATCCTCAACTTTACACAGCACCTGCTCCTAAACTGCAGACACTTGTCGTGAAAGAACTACATCATGAAAATTAAAACAGAGACACAGAGAAAAACGCTGATGAATCTGAGCGCCTCAAATCCCTGAATTCTGATGAGTGTTCTTCTCCAGTAAAGACAACCTTTCCCTTCTGTTGAAAGACTGAGCCCTCTTTTGGCTGCCCCTCCTGTCACTGCCACACAAGACAACGCTGAGTTGCCCAGGACCAACTGTGGACCTGTATCTGAGATCAAACTCTTTTCTGACTTGCATCTCAGTGTCTCCCCAGCACCTCCCTCAATCATACGTGGGGTCTTCAGGAGTGGTCTCCTCTAGGGTCTGTGATGCCTGGCTCAGGATGTGATGCCAGGGTTGGCTCGTGCTGTGCCCCTAGTACTATGGCTTCCTCCACCTGGGAGTGAATCCTACCTGCCTTAAGGGTGGGTAGCCTTGTTCAGACATAAGGTACAAAAAGAGGGCTGTTGATTGTCACTTGTGTCTCATTGCCTACTATGTCATTGCTTTGCCACCTTCCCCCTACTGTGGAGTGTTCTCCCCTGTGTCGGCACTCTGCCACATTGTCTTCCGCTGGAGCCAGTCTATTGTGAACATCAACCTCTAAAACTGTGAGATAAGTAAATAAACCTCTCTCTCTTTAACTTTGGATGCGGGGTGTTTCATCTCAGCAGTGTGAACGTAGCTCTGACAACTCATGAGCACAGCCAGGACTCAGCAGGGTTCCAACGGTGAAGTGCAAACCCCGATTCATGAGGAAGTACGCATGTGCTGAAGTCACAGCACTGCTTCTTCTCAGTATTTGGAAGAAGAAATCCAAGGAATGAGTGCAGGAATGGATGTGAGTGTTGGGGCAATGTGAGGGGCAACATACAGTTGGACCAGAATCACTCACTGACAGGAGCTTACTAAAGAGAAGCTGGACTGGATCCAGGGAACTGGGGAATTGGAATGGCCCAGTGTATCCGTGATGTGAGGCCTGCTCACCGTAGGAGGTGGGTGCACAGAACAGACATTCCACTACCGTGTGGAAAGTGGACCCCACAGAGGAATTTTCCACACCTGAGAGAGCTCTGTGACAGTGCTTTCCATGAGTTGCAAATTGTGAAGCAGGAATGCTGTCCATCTGGTGCTACCTGTGCATTTAATCCATGTTTACACAACCTGACACAGTTATCTCTAAGTCCCGGTTTTTTTACCGTCTGCCCTAATCTCCCCTTGTCCTCAGGCAGGATCTTACAAAGATAGTTTCACACCGCAGCTCCACCAGCATTCCAAATAGGATGGGCTCTCAGCGATTCTCCCTTCCCCAGCTGACACTGTACCTAGATCTGCAGTGGGCTTTGACGAGTGGGAGAGTTGACTGCAGCCCTGTGGAATGTCTCTCTCAGTTTGCAGTGAGATAACTTCCTCTGTCACAGCAAGGCTGTGTGTGGCTCTGTGCTTCATGAGTAAGATGTTCACAAATTGTTGGACACTAACTAGGGGAGAAACATTTCTTGTTCCTCCAGCTTCCTATAACTCTTGGCTTTCTTTGGTTCTTGACTGAAAAATCAGTCTTTGGCTCTGTTTCCCTATCATGTGTTTGTGACTTTTTTTTTTTTTTTTTTTTTTTTTTTTTTTTTTTTTTTTTTTTTTTTTTTTGTTCCTTGAAATGACATTTGAGAGAAGGTTTAAGGTTCACTTGCATAAGAACAGATGATTTCATCTTAAATTTCTTAATAAGACTTTTCAAATACAAAATTAAGAAATTTAAGATGGAAGTCTTATTTTTAAAAAAAGTTGCATTTGAAAGCCCATGACATTAAGGTAAGGATATCGTGTTTTGGGGGAGACACCATTCAGTTCCCTGTATTCAACCATTATTTTTTGTATCAAGCATTCCCTGCATGTCAATGTTGAGCAGGATTGTATCAAATATGTGCAGTACTACGAGTTTATCCACAGCCCACATGCACTGTTCCATTGTTTCTGAGTTACCACTGTTGGAAAGGGTGTCTACGCTGGACATGGGTGGACACCACATTTCTCTGGTATAAGTGCCCAGAGGGAGAAAATGTCTGGAGATTTCTCTATGAGATGTGCTGTGTCTTATGCTCATTCCCAAGGTCCAGTTGCCTTGGGTCCCTGGAATCTGACCTGGGTCATTTCAGGTCTTGGAGAGATCCAGGTTTCCTCTGGGTTGGTCCCACACTACATTATAACGAGGATGCACTCTATGTAGTCTTTAGTTCAGCTATAGCGGTCACCACCTTGATTCCCTGCTTTGGAGGGTCACTTACCCATTCTGTGCTGGGCTGCACTGACAACTGGTGATCAATCAGTATCCCACCCCAGCTGAACTGGGTCAGCATACTGTTGGGGTGGGAGGCCCAGCCAACAGCATAAGAGGCAGAACTGAGAAAGCTGTTGGGAGGCTGTTTGGGAGCCATTAGGGAGGTTGTAGGGAGCTGCTGGTTGTCTTGGAGAAGCTTGTCATGCTGGCTTTTCAAGCATGCACTAGGCTGTTCTCATCGGAGGGGCTAGGGCTCTGGTCACTCACCTTGCCTGAGCTCTGGTCTTCACTCTGAGCATCGCTTCCAGGCTCCCGACGATGGTGCACTGCTCGGTTTCCTGGAGAAGCCGGAGTGTTGACTTTCCTGATGGTAGTGGGGTTTTCCTCATCACTGGAGGTGATTGGAACCTCACTGTTGCTGAGGACGGCTGTGGTACTTCTAGGGGGTGCTCTGACTCCCATTCATTTTTCCTGGGCTTTCCTGCAGACCCCCCAGCCTGCTGGCACACGTACTTCATCACACTTGCACAGACTTTCTAGCCTCCACCACTGACCTTGGGGTCCTTCCAGGGCAGATCTGTGAAGCAGGCCTGCATTTGACATTGTCAGGGGCTCTAGGCCAACAGTTGGACTGGTGGGGGACATTGTTGTGGGGTCTAGGTCTTCGGATGAACCCATGCTGGCCGTTACAGTGGGATCCAGGGCCACAGCTGGAGCCTTGAGTCTTTAATGTGTGCACAGATTTTCTACACTCTTGGTAGATGATTCTTTGGGTAACTACTACAAATAATCATATAAAATATGTTTCCTACATTGTATTGTTCTCCTTGAAAACCCCCAAACTCCAACATGTGTGCTTTCTAATGGATGAAACTGTTGGATTTTGTCTATGTTTTCTTATTTGAGAAGAGCAATGCATTCCATTCTTTTCGTTTAGAAATTTACTTTGCATGTTTGGTCAGACACACGAAACTAACGTAAAGAATATCATGACCTTTGTTCCACACACATGATGGCCCAGGTTTCAGACATTACTTTTTCTTTTCTTGATTGATATAGAAATAAGCCCATTTATCATTTCCACTAGAATACTGCTGGATAATTCTAGATGTGAGATTTTTGACATAGTTTCTAAAATCTCCATTCCCTGTGCCTCGTGTCCCTTTGAGCCATGCAGGTATCGTGTAGATATGCATGCACACATGTGCACAGATAACATTTCTAACAAAGATTTTTTTAAATTAATATTTTGAGAAAAATTGCAATGAGACACCTTCAAAACAGGGTGGTAGGAGAGTTACAACAATTATACAGTGCGTATTGTTGTCTTTGTAGTGGTCATTCATAGCACAAGATGCAGCCATGACATCCTGTCCATGGTATCCTGATTTAGCCATGATATCTGGACAGGATATCAAGGCTGTATCTTGTGCTCTGAATGCTATTAGTGCAAATCTTTCTTCTTATTGAATTAGGGGAAAGTACCTATTTATCTATCTTATTTTGTATCTACAGATACAAAATGGTCCTTCATTTATGTTATTTTTTTGTTTAGTTTTGTCAGAGATGGGTATTCAATTGCCATCCAAATATTGTAGGGGCATGAATTCAGCAAAATATTCCAATATATCCAGTAGTCCACAATAGTAGTGGGTTACCCACAGGACTGACAATGTCAGAAGTTGTTTACTTGAACCTTTCATAGCTCAGCATATTAATATGGCTTTAGTTTTTATACTTTTCTGCTGGTATGGTTAAGAACAAGATAAAGCATGACCTATATAACAAGAAATGTAACTTTTGTATGTGACAAGGTCAGTCAAGTCCCCTCAGGACTTATCCAGAAACCCTGTACCACACTTTGTAGATTTTTTGTCAGTGTCAGCCATGTGGATGAGTTACGGCCATTGCTTGACCAATTTGCTCTCTGTGCAAGCCTGAGAGAATGTGTTTTCTCCATGTGATTCTCCTTAGGCACACAGTATCTCATACAAAGGAGGTTCATGCCCCTCTTTCGTAAGTATTCTTTCTTGAATTTTTACCAGTTCTCCCACTAAATCAGAAATACAAAGCAAGCATGCCTTTGAGTACTTTTCAAACAAAACAGCACACTCTCCCTAGTATACCTCCCTATTAGGGCTGATTGTATACATCAGCAAATTTCCTGGGAGAAGGACCTGTGGCTCCCCTAAAGTTGGCACTTATTGTTCCTAAAGATAATCTCTAATGTAATATTGTTGCAGTCATTTGGTGAGACATTAAAATTGAGCATTCTCTTGGGAAATCTAAAAGTAATTCATTTTTCCCACACCTCCAATTGATAGTAGTTTAAATAAAATCACTTGAATGTGTTTATGGAAACTGAAAGAAGAATTACAAAGTTAAATCTATGGACTCGAGTAAACTGTGCCTGAATTACAGGTATGTTTCTGTGCATGAATGTTGCACACACACGAAGTGCTAATATACACCTATATTTTCTAAATATACTGTGTAAAAATAACTACATTCTTAAGTTCCTTGTAATGTTTATGATGGCAGTTATATAAAATATATGATATAAATATGGAGCTAAAGCTAAATATAGAGACGATTGATCTGATAATGTCCCACAGGGTCTCCCTCGGTCACAGGCTCTCACTAGGGTGTGTGAAGCTGTGATGCAATGCTGGGCTCAGGGTGCAATGCTGAGATGGTTTCCCCCATCTGGGCATGACTACTACCTGCCCTAAGATGGGTACCCTGTTAGGACATAAGGTGCAAGAAGTGACCCTTGTATGGATTTGATGAGTGTGCATAGGGTGCACTAGAAGGTTAGCCTAGTTTCATATTAACTTGTGGCATTCTGAGTTAGTGAAATCAACTCATATTTATCCCTTCCTTGAGTGGTTTCATTTATTAGCATGTAAGGTCTTCTATTATAATAAAATACTAAACAAATTCTAAACATATACTTACTGGGGAACTTCTTTCAGTTACTTTTCATTTTTTACTTTTCATATAACATATTAAGGATCACTATTGAAGAATTTCAGAAGCAACCTTGTTCCTAATGCAATGCTTTAATCAGTACTCATACAGGCTGCGTGAGACTGTAGACTGGCACTTGTTCTCCTTGCCTAGTTCGCTGGTTTGCTGCCTTCTGCCTGCCATGGACTGGTTCTCCTCTGAGGCTCCTTTGCCATGCTGCTGGGCACTGCAGCCAGCCAGAGTGGTGGGTTCCAGTGTATGCGCAGCCCGAAGCCCTGGGCCCAGCATCTCTCCTTTTGATGGGTGCTATGGATTGCCAAGGAAAGGCTTGTGTGGAGTGGCCCACAGCCAGGATGGCAGAGGGTTGGCTCAGGCCAGCCCTCGACAGCAAGAAATGGATTTTAACCTCCCAGGGTGCAGATGATTCTGAGAGAAGCAGAGATGCATTCCGTGACCCTGGAGGCCAGGGGCTCTGGTCACTCCCGTCCTCGGGTAGGTACCATATGCACTAGAACACCACCAGCAAGCCCTAATGCTTCTGGGAAAGCTGGACAGATTGAAAACCAACCACACCGAGTTCCTTTCCTTGGCTGACCGAGTGCTTTGTTGCAGGCTTTGAAGTCCCCTGTAGCCCTTTCCCCAGCTCTGTCCACTTCTACTTGGCAGATTCTCACCCTGCTCATCTCACCAGACTGGCTCTGGGTGCTTCCCTGGGCTCTGGCAACCCTCAGCTGCTGTACCCTCCTGAGTCCGCATTGAACTGCGCTGCCATTCAGGGTTTGACCACTGTGTATGCGTGAATCCCCTGCGCTGGCATGTTTTAGTTTTATGTGTATGCTTCTGTCTCTGTCAACAACAAGAAAAGCTGGTTCAGTAAGCATTTAATGAGTTCAATAACATGTGCTGGGTACAATTTGTTGCTCCCTCCTCGCTCTTGTTAGACATGCGGAAAGCTGGTTTGCTTCCAGCAATGCTTTGAAAGAAGAAGGACGGAGACTCTGCTTTGGGTCAAGCGCTTGTTGTGAGGGGTAGACAGCCGCCCGGTAGGGCTCAGGTCTGTGGGTCATACAAGGCGGCTCTAGAGACAGTTCACAGTGATGGCAGAGCTAGAGATGGCGAGCACTGTGTGTGTGTGTATGTGTGTGTGTGTGTGTATGTGTGTGTGCTTGCGCACGCGGGTGCAAGAGAGTGAAAATTAGAGTCAGGTACAGGGGCCCAAACACACACCATCAAGGAAATTCTGCCCTTCCTTCACGAGAATTTTGGCATAATTAGCTGTAAATATAATATACAAGGAGTGCTTGTTGGCCAAATTCAACTTAGAGGATTTTAGTAAAATAATTATAAATGATGTTGTTGGCAAACATCTGTACAGATGGCTAAAAGACAAAATATGAAACATTAAAAAGTCAACTGTAAAATACAATAAAACACAGTATAATTCTTAATTTTAAAATATTCATATTCATCTCTATTTTAGTCAAAATTTATATAAAATAGTTATAAACAATGAACTATTCAATAAAGATGAAAAGTTTAAGATTTTAAGGATCTATAATTTAAATATTAGTTTAATGCTGTTTCATTATATATTTAAAACAAAAGACATCCTCAATTATGTTTTATTGGAAATACTTCTACCATTAAAAGTATTAAAATTTCATACACAAAAGTCAACTAGAATATTTTTGCTTTAATGAACGTGCTGTCTTCATAGCTTTCACTTTGGTTATCTTTAAAATAAATCATCAAATGTTGTAGGCTGCATTAAACTCATTTTCTGTCTAAACAGCATCATAAGTTACACTTACGCAGACACGATGGGTATAGTTGTCAAAAATTAATCGGTTACAAATTTATCTAAAAATAATTGTGCATAATTTTAAAAAATGTCCAATGTCTACTGTGAGATATTTCTCCATATTTCTTAGTGACTTGTTTAGCATAGTAAAAACACATGGAAATACTCCCCAGCCCAGATTGTCTAGGTTGTGAGCACTGAGCGCACGGCATCCGGGTCACAGTCGTGGAAGCGCTGCTGCTTAGGAGCCGAGAGTGTGTTGCAGCTGCGGAGCATGCGCTGTGCCCTTTTCTCGGCACGCGGGGCTTCTCCTGCTATATTTCAGGGTGGAAGTTAAGAACTGAAAGACTTTTAAGTGGTTTTACCTCTAGCTTTACACTCTTGCCTGTCTAAACAACCATAATCACCAGAGTATTTTTTCCTGAGAGTATTTTACTTTGAGATGAGCAAGAAAGTACAAAAGAAAGAAGAAAAATCTGTTCAATGAATTTGGATTATAGTAGCTATAAAATACATGGTATTTTCCTTGTTCACTAAAGAGTTCTGTTGGGGCAGGGGAGATGGCTCAGTAGAATAAGTGCTTCCCTGGCAAGGCCAAGGGCCTGAGTTCAATCCCCAGTTCAGCCAATAAATAAATAAATAATAGTATAAAACAGTTCTGTTATTTATTTATTTATTTATTGGTATTTTAGTAAGGGTTTACAAGATGTACAGGGTCCCATCACATAGATCAGACTCATAGTGGTCCTCCTGTTTTCAGTCTCCCAAGCACTGGGATTACCGGCGTGCACCACCAGCTGTCTCAGCGCTCCCAGTGGCAGCACAGCACGCCAGAGATCGAATCCCGGGTGCTACACTATGCCTAACCAGGCACTTGGATCCACTGAGCTATTTGGCCGGCCTGTATTTACTTTTTCTGCGTAACATTTTCGTCAGTCTTTTACTATTATGATACATAGTGCAGTAACTATTGCTATACTCTATCTTGTTGCAAGCTTTTTCATAGAAGAGTGACTTCTACATTTTCAGTATTTATATCCATTGAATTATACTAAAATAAATTACCCACATACTAAATATATAGTTTTTACGAATTTGTGTTGTGCTGAAGTTAAAAAGTTAAGGCCAAGTTGAAGAGGAAAAGTTTAAAAATACAAACGGAGGGCTGGCTGTGTGTGGGGTCGTGAACGCTGTGGAAGAGGACTAAGCAGAGTCACGTGGTCGTAGACACTGATGCGGAACAATGTTGCAGCGTTTAGCTTTCCCTAAAATACTTTTCCTAGAGTTGTGTCCCTGAAGCTTTGTTTTATGAAGCTTATTTAGGGGAATAGAGCTTGTGTCTAACAGGGCGCTGCTGATAGGGCAGGTCTGATGGGACTTTTTTGTTTGACTTTCATTTGAGAACTTGCTTTGGGGCTGGCCGGATAGCTCAGCAGACTAATGCACCTGCTCAAGCAGAGTGCAGCAGCTGGGTTCTGGCCCCGGTGTGCGCTGCCAGCCCCGCCCCAAATGGGGTGCTGAAATGACGACTGAAACTGGGTGTGGTGGCCCGCACCCATAATCCCAGTGCTTGGGAGACTGAAAACAGGAGGATCGCTGCGGGTCCAATTACATAGTGAGACCCTGTAGACCCTGTAGGCCCTGTAGGCTCTGTACCAAATACATAAAAAAAGAAAAGAATTTGTGTTACCTTTTTGAAATTACATCACTGCATGGTTGGTGAACTCCACACTCTGGACCACCTGTAGGTCCACGGTCTGCATCCTCCACACCCTACTGTGTTGCGTTTCCAGTGCTCGAGAAGCTCAGTGTAGCACAGATGCTTCATGACTTGCGAAGGCCTTTGGCATTGACAAATGGTCTCAGATGAACTTATCCGGAATAAAAAAAGCCTTTGCTCCCTGCACCTGATACCAAACAGCACCAACATCCTCAGTAGAGTGCGGACTCCTCTCCGCTGGACTACAGCTGCCCCTGCTAGCTCACGAGAGAGGACATGCTCCTTAGTGCCAGCCAGGAAAGGCCCAAGCCTTTAGCTGCAGGGACAGTTTCTACTGATCTCCATTGCTTTAGTGCCATCCTAAAATCTCGACATCTCATCTCGAAACATCACATGTAGGGAACCTCCTGTCTTTGGTAACTGTGACCAGTACTGAACACAACAGAGAGCTCATCCGGTGGTGACAACACAGGCCCTGTGTGCACATCCTGGGATGGACTTGTCAGGGCTGAGCCTGCCATGCAGCTGATGGGCTCCAGAGCAGTACGGGCCCCATGGTAGGGCTGCACGGGGCACCAGAGGCCAGGTCGCTGGATGGTGGCTTCCCCCTCCCACCCCCACCCCCGACCTCCTGCTCTCCACCTTCCTGATGGATGGTAGTCATGGCAGCAATGAGACGGCAGCATGCTGGGCCTGGATGTGCTGCGGGCAGGGACTCTCACCCACCTTTATGCCCTCCCTGGGTGCAACCTGTGATACCTCCGCTGTAGCAGCTTCTCCACGCCTAGTCCTGCAAGCAGACAAGCAACGCCTTGTGGGAAAATTATGTCAGCCTGGACCTCCCACTCGGGGCAAGTGTGGGGTCCAAACATGGGGGCCAGTTTTCTTACACATTTTTAGTTTTCTTCTGCTCATTGTCCTGCTCTATTTGTTTCTTAACTTTAATATAATATGATTAATCTAACAGTGAATATTGTGAATTGTACTAGTGTCATAGAACTCTGCAAATCCACATGGATGACACAGACAAAGGAACTACAGAATAATGTACAGGACTACAAGATAAACCCTGAGAGGACTTCACTGACCACACAGGAAATATAAAGTTCATGTGTTCGTATATAAGTCTTGATCTACCTAGGTCTTAACCATCCAGCAGAAAAGTATAAAAATGAAATATACATCGTGAGGCCATGATATTAAGCTGAGCTGTAAATGGCTATGGTCGACAATTTCTTTGAATAACTCACTATGATTGTAGAATGCTGGACTGTGTTGGATTGTGGTGTCGAGTTCAAGCACCCAAATTAGTTGAATGTCAATGGAGTGCCACTTTTGACAGATGTAGACAAAGGAAGGGGTGTAAAAAGAAAAAATCATGATGTGTGTGTACAGACAGTACAGTTGGGATAGATAACGCTGTGCTTCTACATAATCCTATGAGAGGCAAGATTTGCACTAATGGTGGTTGGACAGGACATTAGGTTGGCTTCTAGTACTACGGTCATCCACTAGGAAAATAATTATTGAATTTTTGATATAATTCAGGTATAAAAAAATAAGATAAATAAGCAGCTACACTCTTAATTCACTGATAAAAGATATCTGCTAAAATAATATCTGTAAATATAATATCATGTATGCACCTTGTACGATACCAAAACGTTATGAAAACAGTTTGCAATGTATTAATTTATCGAATCTGTATGGTTAAGGTGTCTTGAAACTGTCTGATTGACATTTGTATTTCAATAAAATTAAAGAATAAATAAATAAATAAATAAAGAAGGCTTAACTCCAAAATATTCTTAGAAGAAAAAAAAGTGATATTAGAAAATATGCTTTATTAACTATATTTGTGAAGCAACCCATATTCCCAAGTAACGTAGTAGTGTAAATTTTTGTTAATGAGGATGGATGTCTGGATAGAAATTTAAAAAAAAAAAAAAAGAAATCTGCAAATGCGTGTGTGTGTGTGTGTGTGTGTGTGTGTGTGTGTGTGTGTGTCCAGGCAGCAGTGAGGGGGAGGGTGACAGAGCAGAGCACACACTGTCAGCTTCACAGCGGGCCCTGCGGTGGCGTGCAGCCATCCAAGCTCTCCTCGGGTGTCCTTCCTCTCCCTCTCTGCTCTCTCCTAGCTCTGGCTTTCCTTTCACTCTTCCCACGGTGCCCTCCATAGAATGCAAATTTGATCTTGCTCTTCCTGTGCTCAAGGTCTTTCAGGACAGCACAGCACTTTCCCAGCAGGCTTCCAGCCCCACCTCAGCCATCCCCTGGTGTCTGCTGCCCACCCGCTACCCTAAGCTCTGATCGCCTCAAGCACTGCGATGCTGCCACCCAGCCCACCCCGTGCTGCGTCATAGCCACTGCTTCTGTGCTGCAATGCTTTAAGTCCATCCTCACCTCTGCTGCCCCGAATGGATGGTGCCCATGTGCTCCTTAGCCAGGGAGGCTTCTCAGAAAACGATGAGTAGAGGTGTTACGATTTGCGATGCATTCTGAAGATTCAGGGAGCATTGAATGCTCTCTAGCTTTGCAAAATGGGACACATAAGTGTGTGCAATATAAGTTCCAGAAAATGAAATGACTTAAGTGATTGGACTAAAGGTTTTCTCAGGAAAGCCAGTTGGCAACAGCGATGGCCTCATCTTTCTAAGCAGCCTTCTCAGCAATTATTTTATTTGTGCTCTGGAAATTGTTCACTTTGCTATCTTTGACTTTTTGGAGAGTACTTTCTCAGGTCTTTCTTTCTTTCTTTCTTTCTTTCTTTCTTTCTTTCTTTCTTTCTTTCTTTCTTTCTTTCTTTCTTTCTTTTTCTTTTTTTTTGGAACCAGGGATTGAACTCAATCCCTTGCACTTGCCAGGGAAGCGCTTACTCCACCGAGCCATCTCCCCAGCCCCTCAGGGCTTGCCTTTCTAGAAGTCTGATTTGCATAGGGAAGTACCACCCCATCTGTCTTCACCATTTGCCCCTACCACTGGTGGGTTTGAGTTTCTTGCATGTACAACAAGTTTTGCAGATGCCTGCTGTTGGCCATGGTGCAAGTGAGGCCGCTGGAGGCTGGGTGGCTTGGCCCTACAAAACTTGTGGTCTGGAATCTTCACTCCTAAGGCTGGGTTGGAAGTCGGCATTGGGGAAGGGGTCAGACCAAAAGAGGCCACAGGAGCAGAAGCCATGGCCATGCAGAGGATATCCAAGAGAATGCTCCCATCCTTCTGGCCCTGGCGGACACAGGGGGAAGAGGCTGTCTGCAGACACGAAGCTGGGTCTTTACCTGGCATTGAAGCTGCCAGCACCTTCCTCTGGAACATCCTGGGCTCCAGAACTGTGATAGGGAGTGGTCTGCTGTTTGCAGGCCCCAGTCCTTCATGACCACAGGCCAGAAGGGCCCCAGGCAGAGGCTCCGGCTAACTGGTACGCCTGGAGGGAGGGTGTAGCCCGGCTCTTCTCCTGTCCATTGCAAGGAAGTGAGGGGCAGACTCTCTCCTTTGCTGAGACCTTTGACAGCTTTCCCAAAGGCTGGCCAGGAACCAGGGCAGAGAGGGAAGAGAACCTCCAGGAGCTGAACTGCACGACTGAAGGGACAGGGGTCCTCACCCTCTTCTCGAGGCCAGGACCGGGAGAGTGCTCCCCTCCAAGCAAAGCTACATGTGATAAGACAGCAGTAACTTGTGACCTTCTCGTTGGGTTAGTAGAACATCCATAGAGTCGCCCCTCGGAAGAATGTGATCTTTACAGTCATCACCTCTTAAAATGGAAAACATTCACAGAAAGAAAGCAAAGGCAGATGGCCAATTCTGCAGAGTGCTGGGAGTGCTAAGGCCCATGTCTTTTGTCTTATAAGGATTTTTCTGTGCTCCCAAAGGGAACCCTCATCTAGAGAATTTAAGATCGTTGTAAAATAAAGATAGAAAAATGTTTCCTAAGAAATCATGGCACCAGTTTCGAAGAAGCAAGAGGAGAAAGGGAGGGATTATGCACGGCGGCTTGGGAGGGCAGAGCCTGCACTCTGCTTCCCCTCCTACTGTGAAAGTTGTCTTCTTCATTTTCCACAAGCACAGCTTTTTCCTTTAAATATCAGCACAATCCCAGCTTGAAATAAATGAATTAGAATTTAAAATGACGCCGAGAACCAGCGCAGGGTCAGACGCGGACATGAGGGTGCGCGGCTGCTGATGCTGAGCTTGCTGAAGATACTGTCACCTGGTGCCTGCGGTGACACTGGTGCTGGGGAGAAGGCAGCGTGGACCAACCAGGGGCCGGCAGTAGTGAGAGGAGCAGAGATGCATCACAGCAGAGGACAGGCTGGCATGGCCACTGCCTCCTGGAGACACGGTGCTGGAGACAGGGCAGACTGGAGCCGAGGAGACGTTTACCCTGCCCACCCAGAACTCCAACAGGAGGAGCTGAGCGGCAGGCACCCAGAACTGGCAGAGGTACTGGGCCGAAGAGGGCGTCGCTGGGGCACAGGCCTTCCCTGGAAACCGCTTCTGGCTGCTGGATCCATCCGAGGGCTCCAAGGGAAAACAGGATGCGGACAGCTGATCCTGGGACATCAATAAGGACTTTTGAATTTAATGAGGACTGACTGTTGAGCACAGACAAGTCTCAACAATTAGAATAGGGCAATATTGTAGAATGTAAAACACACAGGAAAAAACTTGAGTTTAGATTTACAACTTTAACTCTACAAATAAGAGGCAGAAAAAGGGATGCTTGAAACAAAGAGGCGCATGCTGCTTGCACACCTCCTAAACTGCGTTCCACTCATTCTCATTTTCTAAATGTATGTTTAATTGAAAATAAATTTTACTCACTTACTACCTAACATTCTGCAACAATTTTTATGACAAAAAATATCCCCCTGTTTTAAAACAATTCAAGGAGGGTTGGGAGAGGGCTCCGCGGAACAAGCACTTCCCTGGCAAGCGCGAGGGCCTAGTTCAATCCCCAGTGCTGCCAAAAATAAGAAATAAAAATAAGGATAAAAAATAAAACAATGCAAAGGGTTTAACTATCAGACTCCTTGGATTTTTGTGCAAATTCATCTCAAGGCATTTAATGAGCTTAATTAATTTCTTTCCTTTAAGATACTATGAATTTACTTTATTTTATTTATTGTTTGTTTCTTTCTTTCTTTATTAGGGAAGGGTCTACAGGCTGTTCATTGTCTCAGTACTAGATCAGACTCCTAGTTGTCCACCTATTTGTAACCTCCCAAGAGCTGGAATTACAAGAGTGCACAACCAGGCCCAGTCTCCATCGCTGTCTCAGTGAGCCCTGGGGTGGGGCCAGCACAGCAGGCCCAGGATTTAACCCCCAGCTCCTGCTTGCACCTGCTTTAACCCACTGAGCTTTTTTTTTTGGTCACTGAGGATCAAATTCAGGACCTCGCACTTGCCAGACAGGCACTTATGCCTCTGAGCTATCTCCCCAGTCCCAGTCCCCCGCTGAGCTATTTGAATTTGCTTTCTATGTGAGAAATAATTTATGTTTTCTCTAAGTTTTTCTACATTTTTTCCAAATGAATAATTAGAGGCAGTTCAAGTTATTGGATCAACAAAAGTTATTGTTTTCTTTTTCTTTTTTTTTTCTTATGGAAGCAAAGGGAGAAATTCCCAACAACGTAATGTTGGGCTTGAAACATTAAGGTAACCAGCAAGGAAGTCTTTGATAGCCGCCTGTAGACCTTTCCTGGTATGGGCCTCTGTGTCTTCAAGTGCAGGGACATGTCTGGTGAAAGGCTGAAAACTCCAATACTTTAAACACATACAGAAAATCATTGAAGTTGCTTCTAAACGTAAGTTTATCAAAGTTACAAAGAATTAAAAGCTAAATCCTGGACTTCTGTTGAATCAGTCAATACACAGTGCATTCAACCTTGGCATTCCGTGACTACTCTAATTACCCAGCTTGCCTTCCTGCTGTGGCTCCTGGTTGTCTCCCAGAAACCTCTTAGGCCCCTGTTCTCCCAGGAGAATCCCTAGGCCTTGGTGCCTCACCCAACACAGAGCTCAGGCCCCGCCCACCCGAGTCCCAGCTACCGAGGACCCGCCCATCCCAGGCCTCCTTGCCCACTGAGATCACCCAGTCTCTAGTCCCAGAGGGCTGTCCATTGGTTCTGAGTTGACTTCTTTCTTAAATTTATGATTCTTCTGGGACAAATGCACATACATGTATACACACACACAAATATACTACATACATAAAACTTTATGCTAAAGCAAAGATGGATTAATTTTCGGATGGAAAGATGCTACGAAAACACGATCTCACAAGGAATGAGATCATCAACTTTATTCTCTCATTGGAAAAAATACAAAGGTGTACTATGTCTTTAGTTATAAATATAAATGTGTGTGTGTGTGTGATTTGATTTCATTTAAAATTTCCTGAAAAAATAGCAATATACAAATTTGTAATTATTAGAAGCAATGTTTCATTCTGAAAAGCATATGCTAGCAAGTTAGCTGGGCTTCCTTGTATCTGAATTATTAAATTATGAGATGGACACTCCCTAGGGCTCGTCTGCTGCACTGCTACTCCTTTTGCAGCTGGAACTGCGTGCCAGTTTCTCCTCTGGGGGGTAATAGCCCATGTACACATCAGTCTCTGTCACCCCCCCATCCAGCCACACTGCACATGGTGCTTACAGAGGCAAAGCAGAGGATCATGTGTGTTCTAGAAAGAGAAATGTGGGTCAGGGGAGAAGGCCTGGCTGCAGAGTGACAAAGGAGTGCTGGCCTGTGTGTGTGAGATAAATCTCAACTCCCACCCCTCACCCCACCTCACCCATTCTACCTATCCCCAGCCCCCTACCCATCGCACCCTGCCTCTGCTCAAGCCCTGTTTGGCAGTGATGAGGACAAACCAGGTCCTGGCAAATGGACCCAGTCACCTTAGCCCTTACCCTGCTGCTCTTTAGCTCTGTAGCAGAAGGCAAGCTATGTGCTCTGTCAATCTCTTATTTTCTTGAAGAAGGACCACAATGCTTTTGAATCTAGCACAGTGGGAAGTACATGAATTACATAATACAAAGCTACCAAGTACATATATTCAGAGTCATTCGGAAAACATCTAGATTCCTTTTTGTGACCTACAACTGATGACCCATCAGTTGACCCAATATGAATATGAAAGAGTGTAACTTTTTCTCCTTGCAATTGCAGCTCTCCTTAGAAAGACCTTGCTATCGCTGATGTCAATCCAGAATGTTGCCGATTTAAAATTTATTTTACAAGTCTCCCAGAAAATCACTTGAAGAGAAATGCAATGTAAAAATTTCTACTCCCTGTCACTAGCGTGTGGGGGATACAAAGTTTTTAAAAAATCTACAGTAATGAAAAATTGAAGAAAAAAAGATGCAACAATGGAAACCAGGATATTTTGAAAAAAAAAAAAAGAAACCAGAAATTAGCCCTGAATGCATGGTCCTAGGAGTGGGCTAGTTAATGGGTTTTTAAGTGCTTATTTAAGATATACCATCAGCACAAGGAAGTAAGTAATCAGAAAGAGACTGTATACAAGGCAACCACACACGCCGAAGTTGACTCATCACGGCTTTCACCGAGGCCAACGCGGGCAGTCAGCCAGGCCCGCACATTATCTGTTTGACTCACTGAGTCACTGTCGCTAATGGAATTTAGCCCCATGTTTGTTGTTGCCATGGCGATGCGATATTCTCAGGCATGTCATGTTCACAGATCAGTAGCAGCAGCCCGGCTGCAGACACGCAGCGGCTCTCAGCCTTTGACCTTCTCCAGGAATTCACTGTGCAGTCTGCCCGCCAGGAAGGAAGTCAGCTCTGGAGAAGGAGCCCGGCTGGGCTGGGGACCCTGCCCCGCTTCCCTCCTTTGTCGCTGCTGTGCCATTGTCATTAAAATAACCTTGAATTTTCATGAATTTGCTCATTCACAAACACTGTCAAAGAAGGCACAAGAGTTCAAGAGACTCCACAGGGTCAAAGAGAGGACTAGTTTTAAATCTGTGCCCATTCAACCTGGAAATGACATCGTCTGTTAGATATAATCTTATTCTTACCATAGCAAATCAAATCGTGCTGACTCGCACCAGTCTCCGAGGCAATTCAGCACCATCAAAGGTTACTGGGAGCAAAAGGGTCATGTCCTTTGTGGCACTGCTCTGAGAAGCAGACGCAGACATGTGTGGGAATATTCCACAGAGAATAGATCAGCTCCCAAAGGGAGAAACACTCCTGCCAGCTGGCCAGAGAGTATGTGAGGCTTTCACACTACAGACGCATGCAGGTTTCAAACCAAAGGGACAGTAGCAAACCTTGTAGAGTCTAAACCATCTGAGTAAGTCACAGATACTGTGAAAGATATTCTTGTTTTGTAGGCACAAAGTGATAAGGAAGAAGACAAGCTCATATTTTCTGCAGAGTATTTTTGCTTGCTGAAACTATTCTGCTATTAAATGAGGCATAATTTTCATCAGGCATGAAAGTAAACCAGACAAATGCAAGAATATTTCAGTAAATGTTAGCCCGTGTTTCCCAGTACAAGGTCTGCGGTTAATGATATCAGTACAGCAATCAAACGTCCTCAGAATTCTCCTTTGTGCTGGGCCCTCACTGCTGGTTCAGAATGGCTTCTTAAAGGACTGTAAGGGAATTTGGTTGCTTGGGTAGATATTTCTGGGTTGAACTCTAAAATCAAAGCCAGGACTAGCAGGATGAGGATTATGAGTTCTGGAGTTACCTCCTGTGTGACAGGGGCCTTACAAAGATGATGAACAGAGGGTAGCAGACTTCTAGATTATCTTGCTTTTGTCCTAGCGTTGCTGTTCAGAATTATGTTGTGGTCCCAAATTTGGTCCAAATTAAAGCTTTGGAACATCTTGTATTCTGGCAGGGCCTGGGACCAAGGCTGTTTGAGAGGGATCCTGCACAGAGGAAGCATGGATTACTTCCATATTAGGAGTGAGACGGTGGAGCTGAGCTGAGATTTTGGCCAATCTGAGATATGTGGCCATGAAGAGAATACATATATGAAAGTGACAGAGCTGGGCAATCATTGGAGCTTCGGAGAAGTGGCATTGGATCTTTTAACTGAAAATAATCCCCCAACATACACCAAATCACCAACTCTGAAAAAGGGTATGGAAGACTGTTTTCTTCTAGGAAACTTGAAAAGCAGCCTCTCTACGAGTTCCTCCACGTGACTCCTCTTTGGACAAAGAAACACGTACAGAGATAACACTGTCACAGGCAAATGCTATCTTCATTTCCAGTGTGCTTGGAAATGATCAGATTCCAGGACAGGGGCTGAGAATAATCTGTGGGTTGGGGTCTGGTGCCATCACCGCACCTCTCATCAGCGAGCACTGAGGCCATTGAGGTCCAGGGGCCAGAGCAAGGCAGAGAGGACATGAGCGAGCAATGGCAGGTAACAATGCCGCACGGGTTAGTCAGCTTTCGATTGGCCAGAAAGTTCTGGAAGATCCTGAGCAAAGAGTATTGGCAAGGAGCAATGGCCAGGAAAAGCAAACATGCCAGGTGGCCACATAGGAACCAAGGTATGGAGAGCTGGATGAGGGCTGGGAGTGCAGGCTCTGGATCCCAGCCTGGCCTCAGCATCTGGATCCGGTTTGTAAAAATGTCCTGCAGGTCTCTGCAGAACATGCAACTCACAGGAGGGTCCAACTGCAGCGCTGGGATCTGTGCAACCTCCCTGCTCCCGTGATGTCCAGGACACTGCTGATGTCTACAAGGAAGGTGCTGATGCATTATTCTCTGCTACTTTCTAGGATTCAAACATCTTTTTGTATGTTTTGAGAAAGAACCAAAATTAATGTGGTATTTCCCATTAAAATAGGCCTGGGGGTTTGTGTTAGCTGTTTCTAGTTTTCCAATCTGTTCTGTTAATATACATATTTAAAGACATAAATGATATATTAATGCAGAATGGTGTGCTAGAGATACCATGTTTTGAATACTTATTTCTTCAAATTATCTAGATATGATATTTCTTTTTGTAAAAATGTAGCTTTAGCTGGTCTTACCTCTCTGCATTCGTGTTGCTAGGATTGCTTTTTACTCCTTTTTGTGGGTCAAGTACTTTTCCCATTGCAATCAGCAATTTACAAAACTTGTCAAAATAATTGTCCACTGACAATATCTGCCAGAAGCACTACGCTCCATGCACAAATTAAGCAAACCCACGGGAGGCGCTCCTACCAGGGATGCTGCAGCCTGAACCAGATTGCAGAGGGCCAACGGCCATGAACCCAGCCCCCAGTCAGCCACAGGGGACTTCTAGCTTCATCCCAGGACAAATAACAAGGGCAAGTAGGGAGTGAGGAAAGGAGCTGGTGCACATTTTTCAAGCTTCAATCCAATTCCTTTATTGTCTCAGGACTGTTTTGAATCTTTTTGAGTCCTTACAAATGCTTTTCCCCCATCCCTGGGAAGGGACACATTCATGTTTAGGCCTCTCCGACACAGGATGCAAAGGCTGCCTGCACTGGAACCGCCTGTACTAACTGTAAAGTGCCCGAAGCCATAAGAGCAGTGGAAGGAACTCATGTTTGGTGCAGTTTCAAAACGTCAGACCAAGCTGTCTGCTGCAGGAAAAACCAACAGAAGTGAAGCTTTGGAAATGAAAAAAAATACTAGAATGAAAAGAAGCAAAGAAGCACAACTACTGTATCAATGTTTTGAGGTCTGAGGACTGTGCATGTTAGGCTCACACTGTTGAATTTCTACAACTTCACACAAACTAAAGATTAGCCTTAAGATTCTTAAATCTAGGCCCCCGGAAATAAATAAATAAATAAATAAATAAATAAATAAATAAATAAATCTAGAGCTAGTGCAGCTCAGCCTGTGGGTGAGCACTCCAGGCCCGCCTCACCTGAGGGACCTTTCCCAGCCTTCTCCAGTTCTGGCCCGCGGTCCCGAACCCAGCAGAGCTTGGCTGACCCAGCACAGCAGACAGTGAAAAAGAACATACACTATGCTTTTGGGAGCCCAGCAGACCCACCAAAGCCCAGGCCTGTCCACCTAGACAGCAACCTGCCTGAGATATGAGGGGCCGGCTCCGGCAACTTTCTGGTTCCCTACCCCAAAACCAGCAAGATGGTGGGAATTTTCACTACTTGCTCTCCATCCTGGTTTGTGCTCGCTTGAGCAGAGAACCAACAGAGGGGAATCAGAAGAGCTGCAGCAAAAAGGAAATGAACACAACAGCTAGATCCAGGCCAGGCATAACTGGATAATTTCAAACTTAATAGACTGGCACCCGAATCTCATTACACTCTAAGGTTATAACTTCACCAAAGCTCTACACCAAAAGTCATAGGTCAGTGGTATACAAAATGACAAAGACAAGGAGAAAAATGCAATCTCAGGCCTCCAGCCCACCAGTAAGTGCAGAGGACACTAGCTCAGCTGAAATGAATGAATGAACAGATGCAGAAGCAAAGGAACAACAGCAGAGAGGTATAGAGGAACTCAGATGAGAACTAATTCCTGAAATAAAAAAAGAAATATCTGAATACATAGCATTTGAAATAAAGAATCAAATCCAGAAACATCTGGGGGAAAACCAATGTTTACCCAGAACAAGTACAGAGAGCACTATTCTAGCTGAAACGTATGAATTACCAGCGTCTGAAGCAAAGAAACAACAGCAGAAAGGTCATGAGGAACTCAAAGCAGAAATAATTTCTGAAATCAAAAAAGAATTCTTTGAAAAAAAAAGAGTTATTTGAAATCATAGCATCTGAAATACAGAAACAAGTCTGGAAATATACAGAGGAAACCCAACTTGGAAGAAACTCTGCAGAAAAAGAATTAATAACTACCTCTAAAGAAGACATGGATAAAAAAAATAGAGGAGATCAGAAATATGATGGATTCCTTGAATGAACAATACAGAAAATAAATAGAACAAATGAAACAGAGTCAAAGAGATATAGAAGAATTAAAATTATCAATCACAAGTCTACAAAACCATTTGAGTGAAAGCGAAGACAGAGTTTCAGATCTTGAAGATGCTAGTGCAGCTAGTGAAAAGGAGAGAAAAGATCTCTTAAAAACAAGGAGAATGCAACAAAAAATAATCCATCTACTTCAACAAGGTGCCAGGATGAACAATGTGAGATTAATCAGTATCAGTGAGAATGAAGGAGTCAACACAAATGACATAAAAAGAATTTAGGGAGAAATAATTGCAGAAAACTTCCCAAATATGAGGAAACAATCCAACATTCAGGTAACTGAATCATTCAGAACACCAAATAACTTCAACCCAAGTAAAAACACACAGAGCCATGTAATAGTCAAGACCCCAGAAATCCAACACAAAAATAATATACTGAAAGCTGCTAGAGAGAAGAAGCAGATCACATTCAAAGGAAAACCCATCAGAATTACAGCCAACTTCTCTACACAAACCATGAAGGCAAGGACAGTGTGGAGCAGAGTTCTTCAAGTGTTATATGAAAATAACTTCCAGCCCAGACTATTATACCCTGAAAAACTCTCTTTCAAGTTTGATGGAGAAGTGAAATACTTCCATGACAAAGAACAACTAAAGAATTTCATGAAGACAAAACCATCCCTACACAGGCAGCTGAAAGATGTTCTAGAGAGAGACCATAATGACCAGAACTCCACGAATGAGAATGGAAGGAACCCACTAAAGTGGATAGACAATTAAACACAGGATACAAAAGAGTAAACAACAGCAGGTAAATATCATGACAAACATAAGTCAACACATTGCAATTATAGCCATCAATATAAATGGACTCAATTCACCAATTAAGAGAAATAGACTGGCACAGTGGACTAGGAAAGAAAATCCAACAATATGCTGTATACAAGAAACACAATTCAAAAAGACATTCATAAGCTCAATGTCAAAGGATGGAAAACAATACTACATGCCCCAGCACCTCAGAAAAAAGCAGGAGTACCAATTCTGTTCTTAGACAGTCTCAATGTCAAACCAAGAAGGATCAAATGACACAAAGAAGGCCACTATATATTAGGCAGGGGAAAAATTCAAGAGCAAGAGATAACACTCTTAAATATCTATGCACTAAACACATGAACACCCAACTATGTAAGACAAATTTTAATGGACATGAAAAACCTAATATATAAGACCACAATCTTAAGAGGAGACCTTAACACCCCCTTATCTCAAAAAGATAGATCAACCAGACAAAAAATTAGCAAGGAAGTAGCAGAACTGACCCAGAGCTTGGAACAAATGGACCTGGTGGACATATACAGAATGTTTCACCCAACAACAGCTGAATACACATTTTTTCAGCTGCGCACGGGTCATTTTCTGAAGTAGACCACATACTAGTTCAGAGGTCATGTGTAAGTATATGCAAGAAAATAGAAATTATCCCATTCATATTATCTGACCACAATGCAATGAAACTGGAACTAAATGACAAAAGAAACCAGAAAAACCTGCTAAATTCCTGGAAATTAACAACACCCTACTCAGCAATCAATGGGTCGCAGAAGAAATTAAACAAGAAATTCAACAATATCTACAATGAAAATTCAAGCACAACTTACGGGAATTTATGGGATGTGAGGAATGCAGTTCTTAGACAGAAAATCATAGCTATGAACTCACACATTAGGAAAACAAAAGGGGAATAAATTAGCACCCTAATGTTGCACCTCCAACATCTAGAAAAAGAAAAGCAATGAAACCCAGAGTGCAAAGACGGGAAGAAATCATAAAGATTACAGCAGAAAATAATTCAATTGAGATGAAGAAAACAGCTCAAAGAATCCACAAATCAAAATGTTGGTTCTTTGAAAGACTAAATAAAATTGATAAGCCTCTAGCCAACCTCATCAAAATGAGGAAAGAAAAAATTCAAGTACATGCAATTAGGAATGAAAAGGGTTAAATCAGCACAGACCCAGCCGAAATTCAAAAGATTATCAATAGTTACTTTGAGAATCTTTATGCTCACAGAATGGAAGACACAGAAGAAATGGACAGATTCCTCAAAAAGTACAAATTACCAAAACTGAACCAAGGAGATATAACAACTCAATAAGCCAATAACAGCCAACAAAATATGAAACATAATAAAAAGCCTACCAACAAAGAAAAGTGCAGGTCCTGATGGATTCACAGCCATATTCTACAAGAAATTTATAGAAAATATAATCCCTACACTTGTCAAACTCTTCAATGAAATTGAAAAGGAAGTAGTTCTCCCAAAATCATTTCTGGAAGCAAGTATTATACTGACTCCAAAACCAGGGAAAGACACAACTGAAAAAGAGAACTACAGGCCAATCTCCCTCATGAACATAGACACAAAAATACTCAATAAAATCATAACAAATAGAATACAGCAAAACATCAAGAAGATCATACACCATGACCAGGTAGGATTCATCCCAGGGATGCAAGGATGGTTCAATATTTGAAAATCTATATGTAATACACTATATTAATAGACTGAAATCTAAAAACCATGTGATCATCTCAATTGATGCACAGAAAGTTTGGATAAACACTCATTCATGTTCAAAGTCCTACAGAAAATTGGAATAGATGGACTCTACCTTAACTTGATAAAAGCCATTTATGACAATCCGAAACCTCATATAATCCTAAATGGGAAAAAACTAAAATCTTTTACTCTTAAATCAGGTACAAGACAAAGATATCCTCTATTATCCTTCCTATTCAATATAGTTTTGGAATCATTAGCATTAGCCATTAGAAAAGAGGGAGAAATAAAAGGTATAAGAATAGGTTAAATTAAATTAAAGGTAAAAGAAGAAGTTAAATTATCACTATTTGCACATGACATGACACTTTTCTTGGAAGACACCAAAAATTCCAGAAAGAAACTACTGGAAATTCAGTAGCATTGCAGGATAAAAAAATCAATGCTCAAAAGTCAATAGCATTCCTCTGCACATAACAAGCACACTGAAAGAGAAACAATAGAAACAATACCTTTTACAATAGCACCCTGGAAAATGAAATACCTCGGAGTTCACTTAACCAAGAAAGTCAAAGATCTTTTCACAGAAAATTACAATACCCTAAGAAAAGAGATTATATAGGATTTCAAAAAATGGAGAGATATTCCTTGTTCCGGATAGGAAGAGCCAATATCGTGAAGATGGCCATGCTCCTAAAGTTTCTGTACAGATTTAATGCAATCCCTATCATACTGAAACCAACATACCTCCAAGATCTAGAGAAATCATCCCTAAAATTTATTTGGAACCACAAATGACTTAGAATAGCAAAGGCAGTCTTGGCCAATAAAGACAAGGCAGGAGGTATCACATTTCCTGACTTGAAATTATACTACAAAGTGACTGTGATAAAATCAACATGGTATTGGCAACAAAACAGACCTGAGGATCAATGGAATAGATTAGAAGATGCAGAGGCATCTACAAACACACTCATCTGATCTTCGACAAAGGGGCCAAACAAGCTTACTAGAAGAAATATAGCCTCTTTAACAAATGGTGCTGGAAAACATGGCTTTCTACATGCCGAAAACTAAAACTTGACCCAGCTCTATCATCATGCACTAAACTAATGTGAAAATGGATTAAAGATCTAAACATTGAAATAGAAACACTCAATCTCCTGGAAGAGAAAGTAGGAGAAACTCTTGAAGACATAGGGGTGGGCAAAGAGTTCATGAACAAACATATATTTGCACAGGAAACATCTGAAAGAATCAACAACTGGGATCAACTCTTCTTGAGGAGTTTCTGCATGTCAAAAGAAATTGTCAACAAACTGAAAAGACAACCCACAAATTTTGAAAAAATTCTAACTAATAAGCAATCAGACAAAGGTCTTCTGTCTAGAATATATAAAGAACTAACGTATAATAGGCCCCTCAAATTTAAAGAACCAATTCAGAAATGGCCATCTGAGATGAATACATACTTCTCAGAGGATGAAATTAATGAAGCAAATAAATATATGAAAAATGCTCCACATCGCTAGTCATCCATGAAATGCAAATAAAAACAACACTGAGATGCCATCTCACTCCAGAAAGAATGGCTACCATAAGGAAATCAACCAACAACAAATGTTGAAGATGGTGGGGGAAAAGGGAACCCTTCTTCACTGCTTGTGGGAATGTAGACTGGTACAACCATTGTGGAGATCAGTGTGGAGACTCCTCAGAAGAGTAGGACTAGAAATCCCGTTCAAGCTGGCTATCCCCCTACTGGGAATTTTCCCAGAGGAACTGAAAAGATTATATCATAGTGATATATGTGTACCTATGTTTATAGCTTCACAATGTGTGATAGCAAAATGTTGGAAACAACCAAGATGTCCATCACATGAGGAATGGTTGAAAAAAAATGTGGCATTTCTATATAATGGAGTATTACTCAGCTATAAAGAATGATAAACTTGAAGCATTTATATTGAAGTGGATGCCACTTGAACATATGTGAAATAAACCAGATACACATGTGCAAATATCATATAGTTTCCCTAGTATAAAAAGTGAAAAGAAGAAATACAAATAGAAATGTACAACAACAACTAAAAACTATTGAGTCAGATAGGGCAAACTGAACGGCCTGTGCTGCAGGGTACCGATCAGCTTTCCTTCTGGATGGTTAACAACCTAAGTGCACAGATCAAAACTGGAGAAATAGAAGAGCCACAAGGCCAGCCAAGATTTTGGCCCTAGCCTTTCAAGGTCAGCGAAGACTCAGGGCATAGGAGAACCTGTACTGTAACATCATGAAACTCAGCTGTGCCCCAAATTTTCTGATCAAGGAGATTATGGAGCCACAGAGGAAAGAGACTGATGATCTATAGTGTGCCTGGGGAGAGTCACATGGAGAGAAAGCTTTCTCTCAGTCTCTCATAGTGAGCAAACTGGTCAAGCATTGGCTGTGACTCATCCACATGGATGACACAGACAAAGGATCTACAGAATAAGGTACAGGACTACAAGATAAACCCTGAGGGGACTTCACTGATCTCATCAGAAACAAAAGCTACATGTTTTGGTATATAGGTCTTGCTTTATCTCGGTCTTAACCATCCAGCAGAAAAGTATAAAAAATGAGGTATATAACGTGGGGCCATAATTCTTCAGATAATTCACTATTATTGTGGAATGCTGGACTGCGTTGGATTATGTCGCCAAGTTCAGGCACCTAAATTGGTTTAATGACAATGGAGTGCTCATCTTCAACAGGTCTAGACAAGAAAAAAGGGTATACAAATGAAGAGTCATGCTGTATATGTATAAGCAGTACAGTTAGGATAAACATGCCATGCTTCTGCATAATTCTATAAGAAGCAAGATTTGCTTAGTGATTGGACAAGATATTATGCTGGCTTCTAGTACTATGGACAAACACTAGGGAGATAACAAGGTAGAAAGTATTACTTATTGAATCTGTGATGTAATTCACCTATAAAAAATAAGATAAGTATATAGCTATAGTGAATTACTTAATTCACTGATCAGAGACATCTGCTATAACAATGTCTGTAAGTATAATATCATGTAGACACCTTGTATGACACCAAATATTATAAAAACATTTTGCAATGTATTAATTTATCGAATCTGTCCTGTTAATTTGTCTTGAAACTTTCTCATTGCTATTTGTTCTTCAATAAAAATAAAAATGATAATGAAAAAAGACTCTTAAATCTATTAAAGTGGTTTAGTAGCTCGCCTCCTATGCATTGGCTGAAAAACTCCCACCTCGTTGATAGAGGTAGCCGTGAACCTCCTGGCAGGAGGGAATGAATTCCTCTTTCTCAGTGACTGATTGACAGTTTCAGTGGTGACCAGATTTTATAATTAATATTAAATCCGTGGACTTCTAAGGACACGGTTTCCCCTACTACAACCCTAAATTTTTCCCCATGAACTGTAGAGTATCACCTTCCCAACCCAGTCCCTGCCCCACATTTCTCATATACCTGACTCCGCCTTTTATTAGTGTAAAGAAATGTGGCTTTGACAACTCATGCTACTGCGATTTTTTCTCCCAAAGGAAGCCAAGCCCAGCTCTGAGCTGAGTGCGTGGCCTTGTAAGTTTCCAGGGTCTCCATGTGTTTTCCACCTTCTAGGATTCCAGTTTTTTCTTTTGAGTCTTGAAGATATTTTTTGCTTTCAAGAACTTCCATTAAACATAAATAATCACAATCTCTGAACCCTAGCCACCCTTGGGCAGCCATGCACCCCAATTACCTGGATCCTAGATGGCTCCGCCGTTATGGTTGTCACTCATGCATGCACAGTGAAAACTTGTCAGCCGAAAGCTCTTCCGAATCTGAGGATGGGTAAAGAAACTACATAAAGGGATGGGGGCAATGCTGTTGAAAAGCAGCTGCGGACCTGTTTTGACAATTTAGCTCAGCACGGACACAGCTCGGACACAGCATCTATGCCTCCAGTCGTAGCTCCTTCATATCTAAATGCTCTATGGGTGCCCAGGATTCACTCTGATGCGCCCAAGTCCTCAGGGTCACAGAATAGCCCCTGCTGCCTGTCCAGTTCCAACTCTGAAATACAGCAAAAGTCATCATCCCAGCAGATGCTGGATAATGAAATTATTCAGCCATCCAAATAAATGGAGAAGACTGTAAACTCCATTTTCTCTTAGAGATGTATAATAAATGTTAGTATTTCAAAGACCCTGCCAAATTTATTAATGAACCCTGATTAGAGCATACATAGACTGAAGGGATTTGATTATGGAGTTCTTTGGAGCAGTGCTTGGGAAGCTATGACCTTCAGGTGAGAGAATACATCACTAACCTGCTGGTCAGGACCCTGCTCTCCCCGTGGGCCTCATCAAGACCCTGTCTTGAACTGCTCTTCAGCTGCTCCAAATGTAGTCTTCTGACCACACCAGCAGTGGTGGGGTCTCAGCCTATGATCCTCTGAGCTGCCTTGTCCCTCAGCAGCCAGGGGGGCCATTCCTGGGCCTCTCTTTGCTACTCAGAAGCTCAGCACTTTGCTTCTATCTCTGCTGAGCATTCCAGGTAAGTTTCGTGTGTGAGATTCCTCACATGTGACTATGGTGGCCCAGCCACTTCCTGGCTGTGAGACCTGAGTTTCCCGTCTCTGCCTCTGACACCATGAAGTGATGTAGACCTCACAGGGTGAGGTGGGTGGTGAATTTATGACACATGGAAGCTTGACGAACAGCTGGCTCGTTTGCACTCCTGAACATGTTCCTGTCACAAAATCCCACTGCAGCATCTGTATTTACCATTAAGTTGTGCTCTACTGGAACATCAAGGCTGTACGTTATTCACTTTTATAACACTCATGTCTAGGCAATCTATAATGCTTGAAGAACAAAGTTAGCTAATAAAATTGTTCAAACTTAACTAAACAGAATATGTTGAACCATCAGCCCAGGTAAACTTGAAATATTCTGAGATGCTGGGGAATCTCAGCTACCCATGATGAGGACAGTGGATGTAGTTTTCCCTGAGCAATCTCAACAACAGAGGACATGTTCAGGCCACAGCGGCTGGTCCAGCAGACGATCTCTGTAGACAGGAAGGAGCCCATGTCTGCAAGAGTTTCTGAAGGAGATGAAACACCTACATGACTGCTCCTCTGGTCCCTTTTGCCCAAGGAAGCCTATGTGTGGCCTTGCAAGTGATGAGAAAGTCCACAGTGGGTGAGAGAGCAAAGCGACCCCAAGAGTCTGTGTGGGATGGACTTCGAGCTTGTGGTCACACTGCAGCGGTGGCTGTCTCCTGCCTGATCCCTTAATTAGAACTAAAGTGGTATAAAACGAAAAGGGAAATGGAGAAGCATTTATTTTAATTTGCCATTATTCTTTGGATTTCAAAATATTCTAATAGCAAAATATGCATGATAACAATTATTTCCCAGTGGTTAATCATTAGAATTTAGCACGAAATTTTACCCCGCCAATGCATTATATTTAGCTTTTTTGTGTTTCTACGTATATTACAAAAGAAATATAAAGACTTGAAAATGAAGATTATTATTAATGAATTTTTATGCTATTGTGAAATGAATTGCCCTGTGGAAATTTGAGAAGACCACAGTATTTTTTGGGGGGATGTTGGATTTCTCACATTTCCCTGCTTGATTGATATACTTTTTTCTGAACTTCATGAATAAATTCCTCTATCATATTTTAGATGAATATGGCCAATATATTTAGTACATCATCCTCAATGAATAATGTTATACCCAATATTAGTAATTATTAAGCATTTATTTAAGAATAAATGTTATTTGACCTGAAATGTTTCAGTGGATGGCGCCCAAGTTGCCTATTTGTTCCTTTAAGCTAGCCTGGTTATCTTTCAATGACCAGTTAAGTTCTATTTCTACAAAGGACTTGCTGAAAGCCTTTTTGTAAATTATTTTAGGGCACTATGACATCATTTAGTGCGCTACAATTAATGTGCAGCGTTCTAAGTTTTGTCTCAGCAATCCGAGTGGCACTGGGAGCAGGAGGCACAGCGTTCTGTGACTCCACCTTCTTGTTCATAGTACTGCACAGGGCATGGGTAGCAGATAATTTTAGTAAGTAATTTTTAAAGGAATCATGGATTTTAAATAGTAAATGAAAACTAGCTAACTGAGTATCGTATGATTTGAATTGGTTTAACCGAAAGATAGTATGTTTCTGGAATTGTACACTTGGACATTTTGCTTTTCTTAATCTAGGTTTAGATATAGTCTTATTTTCTTTTTTGTTGAGAAAAACTACACAGCATCCAAGTTATCGAGAAAAGGCTTATTTGAACTCACAGTTGGTTTTAACCCATAGCTGGGTGCTTCCAAGGCAGCGTAGCACACAGAGGGGAGTCACAGGAAATGGATGGCGCATGGCAGGGCAGGCAGGAGGCAGCAGGCAGCAGCAGCAGCAGCGAGCACCAAGCTCTCTTTCTGTTCCTTTACATTCCATGGAGGCACAGCCTACTGATCAGCCCTGCTCCATCCGTGACGGGGGCCCATTCTCCACACCCCTCGTCACAGCATCACGTCTTCAGTCTGCATTCACAGCGTGGTCCTGCTGCTTTCAAAACCAACTGCCTCCGAGTGCACGAGGCTGTGGAAGGACACCTAGATACAAGCTGTAATGATACACAAAATTCTAATGCATTATACAATGCTTCCATTTGAATTAATATCAGCATATCCAGCCAGATTTACAACAATGCTTTAATTGTGTTGTGCATACAAAGTAATCTGATTCTCGTGGTCATGATGTCAGTTTTCCATTTTGTAGCTAAGAAAAGGAAGGCACAAATTGTCAGAGAAACTGGAACAGAAAAAGCTAAGCAGCATCTAAGCCTCTGGAGAGCTGAAGCTTCTGGCTCTAGAGCTGCTTGTCCTTCCTCTGGGGCACCCTGCTGCCTCAGAGCATCCTCTTCTTAGGGCTCACGTTTGCACTCATGGACTTATGAACCACACACCGCATGTGATCCCAAAGGCCAGACCAATGTCACTACGTCTACTTTTTATTATCTATCATCTTTCTTTCTACACCACCATCCTTCAGATTTCTAGTTATCTGGTAGTTGGCTTCCTTTTTACCTATGGATTCAACATTCATTCTTTCATTTGATGTCTTTTCACATTGAACACCGTTGTTTTGCATGTGAAAACAAGCCCCCTTATTACTCTTCCTTCTCTAGGGAGGTCACCTTCAGCATTGAGACATGAATGGTCCATTTACCTTCACAAATTATGCTTGCATGCAACTTAGTCGGTGACTCAGCCTTCTTCTCCTTCTTCTCCTTCTTCTCCTTCTTCTCCTTCTTCTCCTTCTTCTCCTTCTCCTTCTCCTTCTCCTTCTCCTTCTTCCTTCTTCTTCTTCTTCTTCTTCTTCTTCTTCTTCTTCTTCTTCTTCTTCTTCTTCTTCTTCTTCTTCTTCTTCTTCTTCTTCTTCTTCTTCTTCTTCTTCTTCTTCTCAGGACCAGGGATTGCACTCAGGCCCTTGTGCTTGCTAGGCAAGCACTTATTCTACTGAGCTATTTCCCCAGCCTGACTCAGTCTTCTTAGTGGATGACTTTTCCAAAGGTAAGTGAAGGGTGCACAAGAAAAGACATGTCATGTTCATCATCTTTCCCCTACTGGAACAAAGCATTGAGGACAGTCAGCCTGACAGGCTTATTCTGGCTCCAGTCTCTGGAGGGTTCAGCCCTTGGGCACTTGGCAGCAGTTCCCGAGGCATGTACAGTTGATATCGGTGTGTCAGCTTCTCCCTGCATATCCAGCTGTCCTCAGGCCCTCTTCAGGGTAGTCTGGAGGCTTCCAGCTCCCACCCACGCTTTATTCACCCTGGCTTATCAGGTGCCATCTTGGTCCTAAGGCACCTGCCTTTTTCACACTCCTGGTCACACTCCTTTCTTTTTTTTTTTTTTTTTTTTTTTTTGTCTTTTTGAAACAGGGTCTCACTATGCAGTTCAGGCTGGCCTTAAGCTCACTTTGTAGCTCAGGCTGGTCTCGAACTCACAGCAATCCTCCTGCCTCAGCCTCCCGAGTGCTGGGATCACACTCCTTTCTGACTGAGAGGTGGGTATCAGCAGATGGTGTACAGAAGTCACATTTTTTGGAGCAGGCAGAAGTGATAACCTGTGAACTAGCGGGCTGACGCTGAGGCTTGATAATCTCATGGAACCAAGATGAGAGGAAAACCTCACAGGTTCATCTTGAAGTTAAACATAGAGCAAGTGGCTGGAGAGATATTTGGGAATTATAGTTTTTTCCTACTCTTTTAGGAAATGATGTTATTGGAAAACAGAGGTGCCAGGTGTATCATAAATTCTCATGCAGGAGGCAAATATTGGCACTGGTATCCCATCTACAGCTGGCATTCTCTCATGGCCAGCCTGGGAGTGTCTCCTAGTATTTCCCAAAACCACACCCTGCCATTCTCTGAATATGGCCCACAGGTAATTCCGCTGCATCTGGGCTGTGCCCACATGGTGATGCCCACTCACTGAAAACCCCCGTGCTGGTAGTAACCACCTTCACTGTGAGGTTGATGGAGTCTGTTCTGACACCTGTTCAGTTTCTAATTGTGAAGTTCATGCACATGCTATGGCCAGCTCCTTGTGGAAATCACTGATATTCAGACCCAAAGGATTCCAAGACAGTCTTACTCTCCTGAATACCATAGCATCTTGAGGGAGACTCTGAACACATTGAAGACACCTGCACACACAGCTTAGCTCCTGTGCTGGACAGAATTATGACTGTCACCTAAAGGCATGTGATAAAGCCCTGGCCCTAGTAATACTGTATTTTGAGGTTGGGATTTTCCAGAAGCATTTGAGCTGAAAGGAGGTAGGAGCTGTGGGGGTGTGACCTGGTAGGACTGGTATCCTCCCAAGAAGAAAAGACATCAAGAATGTGTGGGCAAAGACAAAGCCATGGGAGGACCCAGCATCTCCTTGCATGTCCAGGAGTGAGGTCAAGGTGGAAGCCGATGGGTTGTGTCTTCTCCTGGGACTTCTCGACTCCAGAACCACGAAACCATGAGGCTGCTGCTCCAGTGCCCCAGTTGGCGGAGTCTCATGGCACTAGTACTCGACTAATGCAGCTCTCTATAAAATTAAAAGCTCTCTAATATGGCTTAGATCTTCACAGGGTTTTGAAGTGTGAGTCACTAAATGCTGTGGAGCAATGGAGATTTGCCAGTGATGACCACTGTGAATACAAACACACACACGAGTGCATCCATCTCTCCTGCAAAGCACCCACCAACAACACGTCTTGCTTGCTCTGACTGAAAAGCACCACTTTCCTACAATTCAACTTGAAAATGATTTTTTTCCTCTAAAGAAGAAATATGCACATTTCAAAATCTAAACATTAATTTCTCTAGGGAGATTGTTTCTCCTTTCTGCTCTACAAGCTCAGGTGTCCACCAAGCCCTGTGTTTGTTCCCATAATTAATATCATTTATATGATAAAAGAAGTTTCAAACTGGTCTCATTATCAAGTTTTTTGTCTTTAATAAGTTTTATCATAGCAACAAAAAACATGTAATGGATAATATGTAGAGATGTAACTTACCTTCAATGAGAATGTATTTGTGTCACAGCCAAGTAGGTTAGCACCAAAACAGAAGTAACTGAATGAAGGAACTTGGGGGAGAGGTCTAGCTTCTTCAAGTAAATCTGTGAACGTTATGACTTTTTATTTGTAAGAAAATTTACAATGATTGTAATCATTCTGTACTGTGAATATGTACAATTAAACATGAAAAAAAATAAAGAAAAATCTATGGCAACTCACCCACCCCAGTCCAGATTTCAGAAAGGAGGTAAATGTGCTCAGCTGGCTCCAGCATGCTAACATCGCTCTAATACCAAAGGATTCCTCGTTGTGCCCGTGCCCAGATCCGTGGCTTGCTAAAGTGGATGGGGGCAGGGCTACAATTACAGCTTGGGGGCTGGAAACACCAACTCTCTGGATGGCATATTTCCTCAGAACCCCAAGGTATTTCACCCACATTGACTCTTCCCCTTTCTGATGTGTGCCATGGGACTCTCTGGCCTCAACCTTACCAATGCAAATCATGCCTTGGATGGGGAGAGAAGAGATTCATTTTATTTTAGAAATGTCACAAGGCTGAACAGCATTCTGAGATAATCACATGCACTAGTGATCAACCAGAATTGATTAGCAAATAGTAAAAAAAAAACAAAAACAAAACACATGTCCCTGCACACTTTTGACAATCCAAACCAACCCTAGGCAGGTGAATTTGAGGTAATATATAAAGCAAAATGGTATCCTGTTTTATATGTGCTCTACTGTTTCTCAATATTATAAAATACCCATGTTGGCATACTGTACATTGATTTTAATAGGCATTCTCTACAGAGCAATATGAGTATCATTGGAAAGTATATAATACAATTTTCTAGCCCTGAAATGCTATGGAAAATGGCACATTTTACACTGACATATGCCCCATCAATAATAGAGTTTTTATATCTTATTTGTAGCTATTGATCTCCACAGCATAATGAAAAATTGATTGCAATGAGGGGCACTATTTCTTAAGTATAAATTTCAATGTCAAATTATTTTTATCTATGCTTCCCAATTATCCACAAAACTTGTACATTTATATACATTTGCTTCCACAAAACTCTACCACAATAAATTAGATATGACAAGACTCAACAGAGTCAATAGAAACTAGGTTTTTCTCCCTAAAATATGATTCCAAAATTAACTATGCTAGTTTCACACTGGTTTCACTTCTTCATTATGAAGAGAATTAACATCTCCCTATACAATATCATCTTCCTATGTGATTTAAAAACTTGCAATGAGGTCTTAAATCTTCTGGGAATATGAGCGCGCACACACACACGAAAGAGATTCGTGCCCCGAGCACGCGCGTGCATTTGTTAGTCCGCACGATACATAAACAAGGTGCCGAGCCTCTGTTCTCTCGAGACCTTATTAGTTTAGAGGGAGAATGCTGCTAGGAAACCTACAGGCAGGCAGGCTGATGAAAAGTAAGCGAAGAATCCTCTCCCCCTGCTCAGCCATGAGCCCACGTCCGACGCAGAGTAAGAGAGGTCAGAAATACACACATCCTGACCCACGCTTATGCAGAAGGTGCAGGCCCAGAAGATGAGCAAAACGCATTTTTTCTATTATTTTGTCCTGCGCATGCCATTTTGAATCTAAACCAATAACAAGCAGGTTTCAGAGTTTGCTTCTAAGATCAGTACATTTAAAAAATATCAATGAGATGCATTAACGCTGCCCAAGAAAATATAAAGTGCATCTTCCTCTCCGTACCATGCTTCTCAGTGTGTACAGTGGCAAAGTTATTAGCAGTATCATCGTTGTTGGGGTCAGCAAAAATAACTACCCACCTCACCCGCACTTGTGG
Source organism: Ctenomys sociabilis (assembly GCA_004027165.1). Lineage (NCBI taxonomy): Eukaryota > Metazoa > Chordata > Mammalia > Rodentia > Ctenomyidae > Ctenomys > Ctenomys sociabilis. Next base: position 28,610 of record PVKA01007390.1, on the reverse strand, counting down.
AGACTCGTTCAGGGGCCTGATATGTGGCTTGAATCTTCTCTGCTGTGTTTTAACACCCTTACCTCCAAGGTAGCTACTTGCCAGTGGGATTTGGAAAATGTGTAGGATTACTTTTTTTTAAACACATTTATTGCTATCTAATTCTCATATCATAAAATATGCCTATTTACATCGTACAATTGCATTATTTTTACTATGCTCAAATAACTGTGCAACTATCACAATAAAAATTGGGAACATTTTTATTTTCCTTCTAAAGTTCTACCTCTGTACTCAGCTATTTCTTCGAAGTGCTGGCCATCCTAAACTGTTTTCTGGATTTGCACACTCTGGGTACGTCATCCACCTTTGTGTCCGACCTCCTTCGCTTAGCTCAGTGCTTTCCAGGCTGCTCCATGCCGTCACGGCTGTCAGGACCTCATTCTTCATGTGGATGTGGGGGTTTCTGGGTTTCTGCTCTTCTAGACTGGTTTTTGAGACACTGCAAATATTTCCCAGAGGCTGCTCCATTTTCCACATTAGGCAGCAGTGTCAGAGGGCTCCCATTTCTTCACACTTTGGTAGCAGTTTTGTTCGACTTTAATGGTCACCATCATTATGTGTGTGACAAATAATAGTAAACACCTTCTCATGTATTAAACCATTTCTATGTCCACATTGGAAGAATGGCCATTAAAATCGTGTTATTTTTAATTTTATTTGAATTTTCTAATTTATTGTAGGATTGTAATTTTTCTTTATGTATTTTGGACACAAATCCTTTATGTGATACAGATTTCTAAATGTATTCTTTCCTAGTCTTGCTTTTTGCTTCTAATGACAGCTGAGCTTTCTAGAATCCCTGATTAAGCTTTCTACCATGGACAGTACCAAGTAAGCCCTAGCAGTGGAGATGGATTTCCAGCTCTACGCTGAAGACTCTACCACTGCAGGACTTCAGATAGCAAGAGATGGAAATGCAACATATAGATACGGGCTGGATTCCTGTTGTAGTATCCCGATTTTCAATTTACTTAGCAAAAGCTTCAGAAAACTGTCAAGTGTCAAAGTCTGTAGCATGTCGACAAAAATCTGTGAAAGGGTGTAAGTAAATGAATAGTAGATGAAAATGTGCAGTATTAAAAACAAGGATCTTTACAGGGAGGCTGAAGTGCTATGGCAACTGATCTGGAGAAAGCTAGCAGATTTGACTGAGGGGGAGACATACTTGTAACACTTTGGTATTGACAGATGGAGGCCCAGAAGGGAGCTCAGAGTCAAAACAGAGCACCAAACACAGGAAGAACTTGCGACAGAGTAGCTGAGATCAAATGCGTGTTTATAAAAAGATAATTATTTTAGAAGAGGCTCTAAATAAAGGTTCCTCCACTGAGAGAGTTCAAAGCAACAATTATTTTCCATCCCTTAATTTTCTGCTGCTGACATTGATGGTCCAGTTGAGAGTTTCACCATTTTGCTGTCTAGCTGTACAGTGTCCTCTGCAGAAAGACTGTTCTACTGCAGAAAAGTTTGAACGAGCTGAAGCCCATCCTTAGACATAGGCTTGAGGCTACAATGCATCATTCATTTCATAAGCATTTAATGAATAGCTGTGTGTATGTGGAATGCTGTAGAATTCTGATACTCACCAGGACATGGTGCCTCTAGTAGGTTATAGTGTAGTGGGAGAGATGATAAATGACAGCACAGTGACACGGAGCAGGGCTGCGCATCCCTAGGGGCATACTTCTGTAGTTTTCTGGAGTCGGGAGGTATTAGACCCTGATAAATCATAACTGGGACTGAAAATCTAAAGGGAGTATATTGAACTTGTAGAAAGACAAGGAATACCCTGCATGTGCCTTGCTGTGGTCCATGGAGAAAACCAAAGCCTGTGCTCTCTGATGTGCAGTAGGAAGAGTGTACACACCCTGAGATTCGGAGGATGGGACAGGGAGGAATGCATGGCGTCATTATTATGCCTTCTTCACTTTCCATGGCATCCCAAGGAAGGAGTTCAGACCCTGAAGCCAATGGCCTGGGTTTCCGTCTTGATTTCGCCATGTAGCAGATGTGTGACCTTTAGGCAGTTGCTGGGTGTCTCTGTGCCTTAGCATTCTCATTTGGAAAACGAGGATGAAAACAGGGAATTATAAGGCAGTTGCTGTGTACTAAATGCCAGTAAAGGCAGAATATTTAGGACAGGATCTGGATTGCAGAGCACCCTGAAAGATTTTTATCCCCATTCAAATTAAAAGCCTCAATTGAGAGTTTTCCCAAGAAACTTGAGCGTGGGGGGGGGGCTCGCTTGATGGGTGCTCGGGACTCTCTCTTTATGGGCTTTCATTACATAGCTGGCATGGAAGCAAACCCCCGCCCATAACCTTAGGAAGAGGGCATCTGTGTTTGCCTGGAGCAATTGCCAAGTGACATTTGTGGAGGAACTGTTTTCCTTCTTTCATTCCATAGAAATGTCTTGACAGCCTCCTCTGTGTCTCATGACTGTGTTTTACTTTCTTTAGGAAACTTCGGCTTATTTGGAGTCATCTTTCTTGTTTACCTGCATGTTACCTTTGCATAGGAGACTGCACGTGCTGAGCGTGTAGTGTCAGCCACGGGCGATAGGGAGCTGACAACTACACAGCAAATCGACAAGCGCCCAGCGTTGTGCTGCTCTTAGCGGTGTCTGTTATCCTCTGCGGGATGGGAAGAAGATATGGGAACCTGCACCATCAGCTCAAGATTTCATTAGAAAGACCCAGCATGTCCACGCCCTCTCAGAAGCGACAAGCTGTCTCTGTTAACCAAAAGTTTAGTATAGTGCTCACAGAACGCGATACTGGTATTTTTTCCCTGAACAGACGTGTGTAACATCTGGGCTCGTATGGAGGGAAGCTATGCCGTAGGAATGCAGGGTATAACTCAGATGCTAGGAATATGCGAATCAGCTGGAACACGCCTTCCCTTCTGCGGGAATGATATGCATAGTGCTAACGGCTCTTGCTAGAAAATTAACTTTATCACTCAGTGGCTAAGTTCAGAGTGGTGTTCTGATAGCTTCGCGTTTTCCAAGACTTCTCTCCAAAAACAGAAAAGAACAAAAACTGTCAAAACAAGGTGTTTTCTCATGAGATTCCTCTTACAACCAAACCTTTTCAGGTTGAAAATAGTTATAGTTATAAATTGTTTTCCTCCTTTTTATGTATTTTAAGATGCCCGTATTTCAACAGAAGGAAATGCGACATCTTACCAAGTGTTACGCTCTGACGATGGGAAGGTGTCCACTTTGTGAAAGACGGGGCTTTTCTCAAAGAAAACTCCTATGACTATGGATATTTGGAAGGAGGACAATAAAAGTATTGGCAAGAGTAATGCAAAATATTTTTGAGCTGATCTTGCTCGAGGTTCCTCTAACAATGTGGGTGTGCAGGTTTCCAGCTCTTCTTCAGCGAATCTCTACCAGAGATACCCTGCTGGTCTTCTCCAAGGATAGGAAGCACATCACAGGGTGTGCTCAAGGAGTACAAAATACCTTTATGTCAAAAGGATGTTTTAAAGAATACAATTTCCAAAACATCCTAATTTGGAGGGCACTGTCCAAATTGTATATATGAAAATCTGGTTGGAATTTCAGCAGGCTCTTTTAATTGTTTTTATTAATGCTCATGCATGGTTGCGTCCATTGTGCAGTATTCATACATATCCACACCATGTCCCCACCCTATCACCCCCTTCAGCTCCTCTCCTTCCCTCTCCCTCTGTCTCTTATTTCCCTTTCCAGTTGTAGAAGATCCATTTCCCTGTTTCCCATGATCTGGCTTTGAATTTGTTCCTTAATTTGTGCTTTGGGGTTCCTCTTGTAGGAAGTTTTCTTGTGGCAGGGTAGTGTTTAGCTTTACACTCCACAGAGCAGTGTTCTGCTATAACAAAGGACAAATTCGAGGACTTTATAGAAAATGTGTGTGCCTTGTGAGCGCAGTGTTAGTGAAATAAGTGAGCGACTTATTTAACCAAGGATCCTTCTGTGTTCTGTTCCCCTGGTAAGCCTCAGGGGTGAAAGTGCCCAGCAGCAGCACCAGAGCTTTCAATGCTATATGGCAGGAGGGGTTTGCCTTAGGGCCCTGGGTACAGGAACATTCCTGCTGAGGGAACTGAAGAAGCAAGTTCTGAACTACACTTACTCCTTCCTTTGGCTCTGGCAAGATTGTAAGAAAGCCTTCTACCGAGTTCATTTCATTTTGGTTATACAAAACCATTTTATTGGGCTGGATTGATAGCTTGGTGGTCTAGGTGCTTGCCTAGCAAGTGCAAGGAAACAGGGTCAAACCCAATAATGCAGGCCATGCCAGGCCCTGAACCAGAGGCATTCTGTGCCTGCCACTAAAATTGGGCCTGGTGGCACATAGCTGTAACCCCAGTGCTGGGGAGGCTGAGACAGGAAGAGCACTATGGGTCTGAGCTGCATAGTGAGACCTTGGACCAAATAAGTGAATGAATAAATAAATAAACAATGAACACCAGTGTACCTTGTGAGTGTTCAGGGTGTAACTTCTGACCACAAGAGTGCAACCACAGATGCAGGCCTGGCTCTTGTCCAGGTTCTTAGGTGGCCTTTGTCAGCCTGCCAAGTCTCTCCTGCATGATCCCACACATGCAGCAGCAAAGTTGCCGGTAGGCAACACGTCCACTGCCCACTTCATTATGGCTTTCTCCAAAGCATTCTAAAATATTCTCTGTTCTGTTGTCCAAGCATCTCTAAAAAGTTCAGAAAAAGAATTATTTCATTCTATGACCTCCAGTCATGGCGTATATGTCATCTTTGACACCTCACTGGATCGTATTTTAAATACTCCTTCCTCCATGAAAAAACTGCATTAATAGTGAATGAAAATAAGTTTACATTTAACATTAAAACAAGTGAGTAATTAAAACAGCTTGTTTCCATTTTAAAGGTATGGACTGACACTCATTCACTTATATACAAACTAAAACTTGCATTTTATCAAAGAAAAATATCATTCATTTTAGGTCTCACCTATTTCAAGATTTCATATTATAAGCACAGATTAAGAACTCCAAGAGAATTTCAGAATTGGATGAACTTCATTTTTGCCTTGCAGTGCCAAGCCGCTGGGCCTTCTTTGTAGTCTGGTGCTGTGTGACCATTAAGCTGGCTGTCAGCTTGATTAGCAGAGCCCCACTCCAAGGGGGAGCAATGCACACCCTGGGTCAGCCTGGGTGGGGCATGCAAGAGCCACCTGCCTGTCCACATGTGGCTCCCGGTTCTCCTGCCTCCAGCGCTGCTCCGCTACTCCACACTGTGGCTACCACGTTTTTGTCTATCAAATTCTTATACTACGATGTTGCCACCCAAGAGCCAGCAGAATATGCACTGAATTCCTCCACACCATGAACCAAATCAATCCTCTCTTCTCTTAAATGCTTGGGTTTCAGGTAATGTGTCAGAAATGGGTGTGCTAAGAGAGCCAAGGCATCGAAGGACAGAGAAATTGAAGGCAAAAACTCCTTGCTCTTAAGTGGACTGATTCCACATGACATAAATGTAGGACTGCCTTGCCTCCCTCTAACATTAATAGCCTTGTGGAATAATGCATTTTATAAAAGGCAAGTAGTAAAATACACAAATTTGAAGGTAACATGCTATGAAAGCTTTTAGTCATGTCAGCAATTATTAGACCCCCCCACCCTCCAAGGACTCTAAAATTATCTATAGAAAATGCACCACTATTGTTTGAACCTCTGGCACACTGTTAACATTGTTGTCCACATACATTTTTGCCTAATATTTGTTGTTCTTTTTATATTATTTATGTATTTGGTACGTTGTCTCACTATGCAGGCCAGACTCATAACGATCTTCCTGTTTCAGCCTCCCCAGCCTGGGATTACAGTTGTGCACCACACACCCAGTTTTGGGGTAGCTCGGTGGCCCCAGGCAGGGCAGGCATGGCACGCAGTACCAGGTAGTGAAGTCAGGTCCTTGTGCTTGCCGGGAAGGAATGTAGACCCCTGAGTCGTCTCCCTCCTCTAGCTTGTTATTGGGATATAAACTTATTTGGCGACTATCTTTAAATTAAAGTGAGACCATAAAAATATACTTTAATCAGTATGTGTGGTACCCTTATAGAAGAAAAAATTAGAACAAAGCCAAGGAAAAATTAAGGGAAGAGGTGAAAGGACACACGGAGATAGCTCTCCAGAAACCAAGCAAAATGCCAGCAGCAGATCATTCCTCCTCAGTTCTCAGAAGAAGCCAGATGTAGAGGCCAACTGGACAAACAGGGGAGCAGCATGGGGAGATGGCTCAGCGGCCTGCGCACCTGCCTGCCAACACCCTTGTCTTGGACCTGCAGCCTCTGGAACTGTGGGGGAATCAGTGCCTGTTGCTCAAGCCCTCACTCTGCAGTGCCGTTTTCCTTCTGTCTGTGGTTTCTCAACCTCCTGTGGTTCCAGAGTGTGCTTCCGCCTAAGACAGTGGTGTTAGTGCCATGTGTCTATAGATTTTCTTATCTTTATTGCCTAAGATCATATAGTAGAGCTACAATTAAGGTGCCATTTCCATTTTCTTAGATACATGAAGTAATCTAGAGGTGAGCTGCAGCGCATGGGAGGGTGTGTGCCGGGCCCACTTCAGTACAGGGCTTGAGCGCCTGTGAATGGTGATGCAAAGGAGGGTCTCAGAGTCAGTTCCCTAGATGCTGAGGGATGCTTGCCCAGGAGCCCCATCCAGTGAATGAAGCAGCTGTGCACACACACACACATACACACACACACACACATGCACACATACACAGATGCGCACACACACACACACACACACACACACACACACACACACACCGTGTTTTTAGTGCAGCTGTCTTACTACCATCCTTAGGGATCGGTGCTGTGGTCCTCACTGCTGATGTCCTTTGTCCCTGACCAAGGTGCTCCTCACACCGGCACTGTGTGTTGGGGCTCTGAACCCTCAGCACATGAACTGTCTAAATCTATTATTCAAAAATTCTACCAAATAGGGCTCCATGGGAGAATCAGTGTCATAATCCAAATGTAAACCTGCCCATATATTTTATTTTATGAGAAGAGTTTGTTCTTTGCAAATTCAAAACTAAATCTAGTTACTGCTATTCTAGAGCACATGTCCTTCATAAATTATTGTTTAATGTAATCAACTCCTGCTTCTAAAATATCTCAACCTCTATCTCTGCTCTTTCCTTCAATATATAATAATCCTCCAGCACATTCTAATGTAAGAAGCAAGAGTTGTTTTTTTTTTTTTTTTTTTTTTTTTCATAAGTGAGTACTTGGGTTCCTATGGACTCTTACTACTATGCACAGATATAGAAACTGCACAAAACTTATAAATTTTATGATGGAGGCTGCAAACAACAATGGGTATGCTCTGGAGATTTTATTTTTCTTTCTGTTTTACTGCTAGCAAATAATAAAATAGTGTTGAAGAAGAAATTGATAGTCTAACTGGATGGAAGAAACCACATGGAAGGGTTTACCATAGAACTTCACAAAATACCAAAATTTAGTATTAGTACATATTACAAAATGGATGTGTCTTCAATCTGCAATGTTGGAGAAAAGAACACAGAGAACAAATTATGTACTTTATGAGCCCATTTATAGAAAGGTCTAGAACAATTACATTGCTCCATCCCAAAAGATGCCTGTGAGTACCTCTTAGGAGGGTTGGTCTGAGAGGGGCGCAGCCGATGTTCAGCGGGCAAAAAAGCACTATTTTTAACTCTGTGGTGATGACAGGAATTTGTGCAAACTCTAATCTGTTATTATACTGAAACTGCAGGAAAACTCAGGCAGAAACGAATAAACAAGGCAAAGTGCGACCATCTTCACTCGGGCCTTTGAAGAGCCGCTCATCTTCTGTAAAGAGCAGTTCTTAGCTCAGCGGTCTCTGCCAAGGTCCCTAAGCTGTCCTGAGTGTGCCCGCCTGCCCCTGCGAGGCTCAGCAGGAGGATGGGGTGCTGGGACGGGTTTCTTCGTGCTGCTCAAAGATGACGCAGTCTTATGAAGCTCACTTTCCCTGGCTGTAGGGTGCTAGTTGATCCTGGGCTTTACTTGAACTGTTTTTATTTTTGGTTCGCTTTGGCGCCCTTCTATCCTGAAAGCTTCCCTGCAATCTTCTCTGTCATTTTTCACTTACTGAGTCAGTGATATTAAGTAAGTAGAAACCTGGGTTTATCTCAGTATAATTCAATCAGAGTTTCTTAAAGAAAATCCTGGATTTTTTTTTTTTTTTTTTTTTTTTTCAGAACCAGGGTTTGAACTCAGGCCCTTGCACTTGTCAGGGAAGTGCTTCTTCTACTGAGCCATCATCCATTTCCCCAGCCCCTCTGGATTTTTTTTTAATTAAAATTTTTCTGGATAGTTTTGATGAGTTTCCTTCACTCTAAACTACTGTCTTAAGTATTCCCATTTCCCAGGAGTCCTGTTCTCTGAATACTCATTTGCTATGGACAGAGATCTGCTTCTATCTCTACCTGGCCCACCATCTGGAAAGAAAGGATTAGTTGAGCTGTGATGACAAACAAGCTTCATATTTTAGAAGTTCAGCACAGGAGTGTAAGTCTCGGACTACAGGGCCTTTGCAGCGTTGCCCCTCTGGCCGCATCCCTTAGATCCAAACTTGCAGGGTTCTGTAGTTCTTCTGTCTGGACAGGGCAGGAAAGTCATCCAGCAGGTTTACCTGCCTCTCTACCAGCTACCAACTGGCTGCCTGCCTTCACTCCCACCTCAGCAGTCCCTGTCCCCCTGTCCCGCCCGCCCCCACCTCACCCCAGTAACTGAAATGGCTTAGAAAATGTGCCGGGGACTCTTCCCAGTTGAGAAGTAGTAAATGTCCTTATAGCCTTTTCATCAGGCAGTGTATCTGGTGTCTCTGTGTTATTTCATCAGCGGTCTAGAAAGCTTCACCACACTTGTTCAGGTACCACCAACCGAATATCTCTCCAAGAATCTTTCTCAGCTCCTCACTATTATAATCTTCTGAATAGTGTAGATGTTTATCCAATTCTTGAATCTGTGGGTTAGGTTGTCAGTTCTGTTTTACAAGTCAAGTGTGTTTTTATCCTTGAAATATCTCTCTGATTTCTCTTTGTCCCTCCTACCTAACTATAACAATTCCCCTCTAATCTTCAGTACAGTATGCGTGGACAATCTTGATTGTCTCCTAACTGGTATCTTTTCAATATCTTGTTTTCCTAGCGACAATGTGATTGTTCTTAAATTCTAAACTGTTCATATAATTCTTTTGCTGAAGATCTTTTCAATGTTTTCTCTTAAAGCCTGGAGGGTGTTTTGAAAGACTTGAGGCTAGCTAAGTGCTTTTCAGAGAACCTCTTATGATTCTTTCTACCTGCCCACTTCCTAAGTGAATCAAGCACCATAAATAAATGTATACTATACTTATTTATTGAAAATGTGTGTGAAGTTAGTTTATTTATGTTTTCAGAACAATAAAAGTGCGATCTTAGAACAGAAAAAAGGTGCGTTTGTTCCTCTGGTCTGCTAGAAGTGGGATGGACTCGGCCCCTGGGAGTCTCTTTTCTGAAAAATAGGGCTTGGGGAGTCCATCCCGGGGCTCCAGACCCAGAGCAGCTCAACTGCTGAGTGAGGGCTTCAGGCCCGCCATGCCAGAGGGACCTTTCCCAGCGATCCCCTTTCCCAGTGATCCTCAGTTCCACCCCGGGGCCCCAGACCCAATGCAGCTGGGCCGCGGAACCATCAAAGCCCAGGGCCACCCACCTAGAGAGCAACCTGCCTGAGACATGAGGGCCCGTTCCTACAACTTTCCCGTTCCGTACTCCAAAGCCAGCCAAGATAGTGGGAATTTTCACTACTTGCTCTGCATCCTGGTTCGTGCTCCCCTGGCCAGGGAACCAACAGAGGGGAACCAGAGGAACTGCAGCAAAAAGGAAATGAACACAACAGCTAGATCCAGGCCAGGCATAACTGGATAATCTCAAACTTAACAGACTGGCACCCGAATCTCATTACACGCTGAGGTTATAGCTGCACCAAAGCTCTACACCAAAGGTCATAGGTCAGTGCTATACAAAATGACAAAGACAAGGAGAAAAATGCAATCTCAGGCCTCCAGTCCACCAGTAAGTGCAGAGGACACTAGCTCAGCTGAAATGAATGAATGAACAGATGCAGAAGCAAAGGAACAACAGCAGAGAGGTATAGAGGAACTCAGATGAGAACTAATTCCTGAAATAAAAAAAAGAAATATCTGAATACATAGCATTTGAAATAAAGAATCAAATCCAGAAACATCTGGGGGAAAACCAATGCTTACCCAGAACAAGTACAGAGAGCACTATTCCAGCTGAAACGTATGAATTACCAGCATCTGAAGCAAAGAAACAACAGCAGAAAGGTCATGAGGAACTCAAAGCAGAAATAATTTCTGAAATCAAAAAAGAATTCTTTGAAAAAAAAGAGTTCTTTGAAATCATAGCATCTGAAATACAGAAACAAGTCTGGAAATATACAGAGGAAACCCAACTTGGAAGAAACTCTGCAGAAAAAGAGTTAATAACTACCTCTAAAGAAAACATGGATAAAAAAAATAGAGAAGATCAGAAATATGATGGATTCCTTGAATGAGCAATACAGAAAAGAAATAGATCGCATGAAACAGAGTCAAAGAGATGTAGAAGAACTAAAATTATCAATCACAAGTCTACAAAACCATTTGAGTGAAAGTGAAGACAGAGTTTCAGATCTTGAAGACGCTGGTATAGCTAGTGAAAAGGCATGAAAGGATCTCTTAAAAACAAGGAGAATGTAGGAAAAAATAATCCATCACCTACAAGATGATGCCAGGATGAACAATGTGAGATTAATCAGTATCAATGAGAATGGAGGAGTCAATACAAATGACATAAAAAGAATTTGGGAAGAAGTAATCACAGAAAACTTCCCAAATATGAGGACTTGGAATGAACACATCCCATGTCTATCATTCAGGTGTCCTGGGCTACCTTTTGTGGGCGAGCAGATTCCGTGGAGGCAGAGCGGAAGGAACTTGCTGCCTTTGCTCCGCCACCTCTTTCGTATTCCAGGACCACGTTTGGTTCTCCTTTGCACACTCGTAGGGTCCAGACTTTTCATCAAGCTGCATCCCTGGCCCAGGGCCAAGCCTTCTCTTCCAATGGCGTGGCTCCTCCTAACATGATCTCAGAGGGCTGGGAGCAAAAATAATTCAGCCAACAAATTTCTCTGGATGTATTTACCGGCTTCTTATGGCGGGGATAAACACCTGGCATTCGCACCCTAAGTGACGAGAACTTCATTCAATTCCTTGGTTGGCAGGAGCGTTTAGTGCAGGGTGGGCTGGGCCTAAAGAAGGAACACTGTGGCAGAAGGGCGTGGAGAGGCAAGATGCTTGGTCTGTAGCATTAGAGGCCCAGAAGGAAGTGACAGAGAGGACACGGGGAGTGAGAAGAAACCATGGGGATACACCTCCAAACCCAATGCAGACACAGAAATGAGCTGCCCCCGTCCCTTAGGGGGCAGCTGCCCCGTCACTGAATTCCCTTAGCTGCCCCGTCACTGAATTCCACCTTGGTCCCAACCAGCACTGGCCATGCACACGACTACAAAACTACATTTTATAATGTGTAGTGAATTAAGGGGAAAGAGCCTTTCACTGCATGCCTCCTTTCCTCTTTCTTGACAGCAGTAATGTATTATATAAAAATTCATTTCATATATGGACACACACATGCAAATATATGCAACCACCCTGTAATACACACACACACACACACACATCTCCATACATGACACATACATGCACATGCACATATAATTCTGTAGTAATCATGAGGCAAGTTTCTGGGCATATCCTGTTAGAATCTAAGCTTCCCAGTTCCATATTGAGTTGGGTCCTGTCTGTTTGTGTCTGTCATTACCTGCCTGCCTGACACGAATTTAAGTGTATTCGTGTATGTAAGTGAATTCAGATTCTTCACCTGTTTTAGAAAATGGATCTGGGTCCTTCTTGAACTTGTCCTTCTCTAGCATCTGCGGAGGACACTGGAGGGGTCACTTGCAGGAGTCTGTAGCTGTGACAGCTCCCGCATCTCAGGGACCAGCACTGCCGCTGCGAGGAGGCTTCCTCCCAGCTCCCTGGCAGCTGAGCTTCGCACCATTGTTCCTGCTACCTGGGGAGTTTTCAGGGTCCGCCCACACAGACAGAGTGCCCAGAGGTGCTGCTGAAGTCCGCAGTTCCAGGATGCTGGTGTGCTTCCTACACGTGTGATGGTGGCTTCATAGCATCGTGACCACTGGTGATCCAAAACTGCGGTGTCTTTACATTTAAAAAAGACTATAGTAAACAGACACATGGCCAGTCAGCCTGCACACGGTGGTTGGCCTTGCCTTGAGCACACCTATCCAATATTTCTTACCACTCTCAAAAATTCTGGAAGTCCTCTTTCCTGAATATCCTTTGCGACATTGTTGATGTCTTCAGTGCCCTCAAGCTGCTTAATTTTGTGGTCATTTTGCCTTTGTGGAAGAACCAGAAATCACATGCACCAGATCCAGGGACTCAGCAGATGACCTACGCACCCCCTTCCTGTGGGATGGCCCTTGGCGGCAGCACTCATTGTATATTTTAATCTCTCCTTATAAAGGCAAAAAGGACCTGCAGAACTGCTTCAGAAAATGACAAGACTGATGGGATAATTGTGTTAGAGGAGGAGGGGAATGTGTTGAAGAAAACTGATGGTAATGTGTCTTTTGTTGTAATGAGTTTTTAATTTAAATATAATAAACACACCCCACATGAGCTCTCACGGGGTGGCTCCAATCACTGCTTATGGCTTCTCCCAAAGACACTCAGCTTCCGAGCAAGTCTGATTTCCACTGGAGACCGAGCTTTTGTTTCGCTTTCAGAGCTTCATGAACTGTCCTCTCACGGGAATGCTCCTGGCCCCCAAGTCTGGTGCATATCCTGTTAGAATCTGAGCTTCCCAGTTCCATGTTGAGTTGAGTCCTGTCTGTTTGTGTCTGTCACCTGCTACATCCCTGGCCCAGGGCCAAGGCTTCTGTAGCATCAGAGGCCCAGAAGGAAGTGACAGAGAGGACAGCTCCCTCAGAATCTCAGTAGCCATGGAGCACTGTCTAGAGTTTGTGATCAGCGCATGATGCACTGTGAGGATTATGGGCGTGAGAGCTGTACCTGCCTTGGGGTGGGAAATCTGCATGCAATGTGAGGCAGAGAGAGAGAGGCTTCCACAGCTGCTGCTCCTGCCTTGTCGTTTGCTCTTTTCCGCTGACATGAGCGACTGTCCTTCTCCACGTGCTTCTCTGCCTTGGAACCAGCTGAGGAAGAACTAAAACCTTCACTGACTGTGAACTAGATAAACATTTCCTTCCGCAATTTTTGTGTTGGGTATTTTGTTCCAGCAACAAGAGAGAAGTAACTGAGACAGGTGGAAAGAGATAGCTCACCGGGACATGTCATGGGGACCCTTGAATCATTGCTGTAGAGGTCTCTGAATATCTGCATAGCTGAGCACCTAGAGCCAAAGCTTAGGGAACAAATTCCCTATGCAGGCCTTCTTAAGAAGGGTGCCCTGGGATGCTCCTCTCAAAGCAGAGTGTTTCACTTTTCAGGTTAAAGAGTGAGACCGAGGGGCTGGGGAGATGGCTCAGTGGAATAAGCACTTCCCTGGAAAGTGCATGAGCCTGAGTTCAATCCCAGGTTCCACCCAAAAAAAAAGAATGAGACCATGCTGACTCTGAAGATGTCCTCAAGGCACCCTTTCTATTATCCTGCTGTGAAGTGCTTTGCTTTGTTTTTACTTTTTATTTTTTATATTTTATATTTTGCTTTGTTTTTAACTCTAATCAGTTTAGCTGCCCTTACATTCAGTTGGGAAGAAAAACTGTTGGTAGCTGGGCTCCAGGCCAAGCATGGGCCTGATCCTGGCCTTTGGTGTCCACCCTTTCGTCACCATTATGGTCTTCTTGGCTCTGATCAGCCATTGCCATCCAGCTTACTTTATAGTCTACTAGGGATGCTAGCGATAGCCCCTCTGGACCTCTCCAGATTCCTGCAAGCCACTCCCAAAGGGTTCTGCGCACTTGGTATGCTGCCACATGAGGCCCTCACTTCTCTGGTACTGAAGTCTGCCTTAGTGACTTTCTTAACTGCTGGAACAAAATCCAACTCCTTCAATTTAAAGAATTACTTTGGCTCATGTTTTTAAACCATAATTGGCTGGCACTAGGCAGGAAGGCTCAGAGAGATTCTGGGTCAGAAATTTTCTCAAGTGCCAGCCAGAAACCAGAGTGAAGACGAAATCCAGAAAGGGAGACCAAGGTTTCTAGGTCGCACCCAAGGGCCCCACCTCTGAGCCAAGCCCCACCTTCTGACAACAGATCTGCTTTAATGTACCCTTAATCCAATGACTGTCACAAGCCATGTAGCTTTGGAGACTGTTTTATACCTAAACTACAACAAAGCTGTCCATCTATCAGCAGCCCCAGGACAGAAGGAAGCAGCCAGATGTCCCATTTCACATAGGATGAGCTCTCTGCATTTCCCCACTGCAACCTAAACAGCCCTTAATAACAACAATACATCACACTGTTACTGAGGCATGCATATCTAAATACAGGGAATATCCTTTCTCTTTAAATAAAATATCAATGCCATTATGCCATAAAAAGTGATGGATCGCAACACAGGGCAAACTGTATGTCTGAGTAACAAGTTGCAGTTTGAAACATACAAAATTGTTAATATTAGGACCAGACAAGTGTTTTTTGCCTTTGGCTGGTTAAAACCTATCGTTGCATCTCTCTCATGTCTCTCAAATGGAAAATATCAAATTACTGGAACATTCAAATCATACCTAGTCTCCAATATCCAGCAATATTCTCCAATTTCCTGTTTCTAGCCATCTCTCTGAACTGTAAGTTCTGACTGTATCTAAAGACCTAAGACCTCATTATTTACCAATATTTATTGCTCAGTCTCGTTGTCTTGAGGGCTGTAATTGCCATCTGTGCATGACTGATAAAACACTTGAATGTCACACACATACACATAGCTTCTCCAGATATAATTTAAGAAACTCAGAGTCTTTGGGACCTGTTTAAGGAGTCCACAAGGGGTTACCTTTTAATAAAATCTTGATGCTGGATTGTTTTTGCATAATGCAACTGAATCCTACATATCACAGTGCAAGTGGATGCCAGAGAAGTGAGAACTTGTGTATCTTTTATTAATTCAAACATTAAATACATTACACCCCTGTTAACATGCTGTGTGACCCACTGATTACTTAAGCTTTGAAACAGGCATTCAAAGAAATTCTTACCACTGTAAATGCATCAAGGAGTCATCGTTACTCTAAATGAATTGATGAACATTCTTAGAGTCTTATTTTTAACATCCAATATTCTCAGTATCAGGTGAGAGAATCAGATGCCCAGAAACTCTTAGAATTCCATAGTCATGAAAAGATCTGGAGCCCTGAGGCCAAAGCAGGAGGTGGCCATACTGAGCTCCAGCATGGAAACCTCTGCCTTCATGGGCTGTCGGGTCTTTCTTCTTAGCACAGGGGTTGGCTCTGTGAGGCTCTGTGGTATACGAAAAGTTCAGGTTTGTATCCTTGCTTGTCTGGACTTGATGGGTCAGATTTTCTGAGCTGGAGAAACAGGCATGTCTTGAGACAGACACACATCTGCTTGGGGGCATGAGAAGGAACAGGTGTGCTGCTCCCAGAGGACCAGCAAGAGCCAGTCATGCCCAGGAAGCACCAGGAAGCGGTTTGCCCTTCTGCTGGATCTGGCCTCTCAAGGATTTCCCATCCTCATGTTCCTGTGTCTCTCTACTTCCAAGGTCCTGCCAGGAGCACACGGGGAGAGTGAGGCAGGCAGGCAGAGGATGGGCTACCCCATGCTTCAGGGTCTTCCCACTGACACTCAGCCACCCGGTGTTTCTCGCATGGAAAGATGGATGCTACAAACAGTAGCTGTGTGTGGAAGAAAATAAAAAGGGTGAGGAAAAAGATATCTAAATGAAGTATCTCCTTGGGAGGAGAACATAACCCTAAATAGAGCTGGAAAGAGATTTCCAACCAAAAACCTATTTTTCTTTTGGCATGGATTATTTCTCCAAAGACATATACATTGCTCTTTTCTAAACGCTTAATTTAGCAGAGAACATTCATGATCTGTGTCACTTTCCTTTTGTACACAGATCCATATCTCGACTGCTTCTTCTGAGTGTGTTTTTTAAAAATACACATTCGCCTTGAATGCACTTATCCACTGCAACTAAGTGAATTATCCATTGTATCCATTACCTTCTTGCATTATTCGTGGCAGCATGAAGCTGAATATATTCATCCTCCATCAATCTTTGCCTTGACCTTTCACTCATCTCATTTCTCTCATTTTCACTTTCAAACATTTCCCCAAATTCCAGTGCATTAGTGTAGACAGCTATGAATAGAGGACCGAATTGCAATCCACAGTGCTCGTGTCTGCAACCCCAGTGATTTGATCCTGGATGTATTCTGCACCTTCCCCATGACTTAAGTGGTTGGTTTGCAACATCATTTTAATAATACCCAGTATTTTATATTTCACAATAATTCTGAAGGGATCAAAGATGAGAAGGCGCATGGAGCTGTGCTACACAAAAGCGCTGCAGCGTTTAGCAGGCATCCCGAATGCCACTGTCATTAGACTGCACTACTCAGACATTATGCTCTGACCTCCTTTCAGGTCATTTGTTCTCCTCAGGGTTTGTTTCCTCTGCTCACATTAATAAAACCTTCATTCCTTTACTCCATCAGCTTTTGGCCCATTGTTGACTATGATCTAAGCAATTTCTTTGGCAACTATAGACTTACAGAAATAAATCTTCCCTGTTCTATTTATCCCAGAGATCCTACAGACTCTTCCATGAGACAAATATGCACACAGCATGTCAGACAAGACAGGTCAGGGTTTGCTGCAGTAACAAACAACCACCGAGCTGAAAAGCCTCCCTGTCACACAGCAGTCTCAAGATGGCCACTGGCTCTTTCTTGTCTCCCTGCACATTAGCACTGACCCTCCAGGAAGGTGTGGAGGTTTTCTCTGAATCTAGAATGGCCTCCTGAGTTGCTCCGATGAGTAAGATGTGAGGACTCCTGACCTAACTCTCATGAGAACTGTCAACTGTGTTTCTCAAAGAACATATCTTCTATGATAGAAGGAAGTCATGTGAATGGTGCTTGGAAGACAAGACCTGGAGAAGGAAGGAGGACACTGTATATAGATGGGAGACCACCTGGACAGACACCTGGTGATTTCACCTGGCCACCATGAGGCTCAAGATATCAGCAGACCCTCCCTTAAATGCAATAGATGAGTGAGAAGTTATGCTTTGCTGTTTAGAGTGATCCCATTTCAAGCTGCCCCTTGTTACCCAGCAATCAATAAATAGTTTCCAGTCTGAAGGTTTGGTGTCATAGATACATGGGCAGCAGGGATGTTTGGCTCTGTGGGATCAAAGGAGATACTGATCCCCCTGCCTTGTTGTCATGGAGGAACAAGCAACTGCATATGCATGTGTGCTGGAGGTAACCCTTGTCACTTCCCTTTCACCCTCTCCTACATCAAGCACTGTGACTCCAGATCACTGCCAGGACACATATTTTCACAGTATTCTTTGTGGCCTGAAAGGAATAGGAATGTCAGAGAGCATTGGAATTATCAGACAAGGAGTCTTACAATGTAGTATATGGTGATAAAATAAATGAAATCCCATTCTGCGCTAGCAATGAAGGAGAATCAGAGATGGCCTGAGAGTACAGCTTAGGGAAAAGGAATTAAACTGAGTAGGCAACAAGGACAGAAGGTGGAGGTTTTGGAGTTAACTGAATGCTTTATAGGATACAGAAGCATGATAAGGTATACACCACAGTGCAAGGATGGCAAAGAGCGCCTGGCTTTAGAAGCTAATTAGGGCACTTAGAGAGGAAGGTCCGTAGGGAAATGGGTGCTGTGTTCTGGGGGCCTCATCACCAGTGCTATTACCTTCCATTCTCTAAGCAACAGCATCTCCAAGGGAACAGCAACTCTCAGGAGTCATTGGCATTTTAATGAAATGACATGAGTAAAAAGGCACAGGACTAAAGTGCAGTAGGTGGAAATGGCATGAGTGAAAAGGCACAGGACTGAAGGGAAGGAGGTGGCAGAGAAATGTGAAAACATGACAGTAGTTTGGGAGAAAGGTGATAATAAATGGATACAGAGGACAGATTGAAATGGAAATGCCCAAGTCTAGTTGATAAGAATGAGTGACCATTGACCCAGACAGTGAACATCGAGTGACCGTCAATGCAGCCAGTGGAGAATGAGTGGCCATTGACCCAGCCTGTGGAGAATGTGTGAGATGGGGAATCTACCTTGGATGAATCCCTTGAAGTGTGTGCTGAGGTCCTGTCCTGTGCAGCAGGGCTGTGAGAAGGAGGAAGAAGAGCACACGATTTTCTGAGGGGTGTGTTAAGCTTAGGGTGGCTCTGGAAAGCACAGGTGGGAGTGACAGGAAATGAAGCAGTAACATTCAGGTCCGGGCCCTGGGGATAACACTCACAGGAGAAATCACTCAGGAAGGAGGGGATTGGGCTCCAGAGCAGCACGCATCTGAAGCCCGGACTCAAGAGTAGCCTGGGGGGGACATGCCCAGCGGTGGTCCTGCGCTCGGAGGCTGAGCCAGGGTTTGTAGTTTTAAATGTCAGGAAACCTAAGTCTCCCCAAATAATTCTCAAATTCATCTTTCATTCACATTTGAAGACATTGCAGTTGAGGATAAGCTCTTTTAGTAAAACTAAAATGTGTCGTAGAGAACCTACTAAGAAAATTGCATCTTTGACTGTCACATACTGTGACCACCCCATACTATGGCCATCACATACTATGGCCATCATACCCTATAAGAGTTGAACGAGGGCAACGTCCTACAGCACACCCATGGAGACAACCCTTATGGCTTTTGTTTCTCTGTGGCATCTTATATGGACCTCTGCTTGAGGCAGGTTCCTTAACTACAGGACGAAGTTACTCGACCTAAAGTGGGCAATGATGCACCACTCTATGCTCTGCTTGACAGCACTGCAAGGCCAAGATGGGCTGAGGATGTTTCTCCCTGCTTCCCAGGCCAGCTCCTTCTTCTTGGTTTGGTGGGAGGAGGAGGTTTTCAGTGCTCTGTTCTCTGCCTGAGGTTATTTTGATGTAGCCCATCTAATGCCTTAAGACAGGAACATAGGCACTCGAGCCAAATTACACAACTGTGTGTCCTGGCATTAACTTTAATGTGCACCTGGGTTTCCAACAAGGAAAAATAGAAACCTAAATTCCTTCCTTTTTCTTCTGGGATTCAGCCCTAACACCATTTTGTTTAAATTTCATAGGTTTAAGTTTCATCAAAGTAGAATTTGTTTATGTAAAATTACATGCCAGATGTTCACTGCCATGGAGTCGTGGGGTATTTTATTGCCAATGTGACCCTTGTGGATTCCATTTATAAACCAAAGCCAGGCTGTTTATGTGAGGTTTCAACCAAAGACCATGAAGAAATTTGGTAATAGAGGGCTTATGGCCTAGAAGATGGATAACTTTATATTTTTTAAAATACCTCTTTGAGAAACATAGACCTTGTTCAAGCTGGAGTTTCAAGAAGTGCAAATTAGTGGCCATGTTTTATATTTTTAAATGCATTTTGATGACTACTGTCACAGCTTGGTCTATGTCATTTGAGGTAATATAAAAGGACAGAGGAGGCCATAGAGCAGTGAGTTAGACACCCTTTCCATGCCAGTGATTGTCGGCCTTGCAACCTTCACTCATGAACTTTTTTCGAAAATGACTGCCGGGTCCCCGCTGAGCTCCAGACTTAAGCCTTAAGCATAGCTGGGGGGCTGCATTTCCATCAAATTGCCAGGCCAGGCTGCTGTTTCAGGTCTACGGGTCTTACTTTGAGGATCTGTTCATGGTCAATGGAGTCTTCAGTCCAAGTAATGCTGACTTGCGCCTGGTGGGCTTATGGGCCAGTCCTTTTGACACTGCTAGAATACCTGAGGCTGCATACTTTAGAGAGCAAAGAGGTTTGTTTAGCTCAAAATTTGGAGGCTGAAAGGATCAACCACATGGAGATGGCTCTGAAAAGGAACTACTGGCTGTCTCGACCCAGACATAGGACATCATAGCAGGAAAAGGTGTGAGAGAAATGATACAGCAAGATGGGAAAGGCAGAGATCAGGGAGGGAGCACACTTGCTTTCTTTTCTTTTCTTTTTTACATTTATGCCAATCTGGCTTGGGATAAGTAAATGCATTTCACAAAGAAACTCTTCCCAAGGGCTACATCCCTGGAAACCTTCCACTGCACTGGGAACCAAACTCCAGCACACAGACCTTTGGGGACCAAGCCATATGCAAAACGTAGCTGCACCCATGGTTTGGAATGAAGAGATGCACAGGACCAGCTAGCTGCCGTGCTTCAGGAAGGTGCTCACCACCGGTCATCTTCAAGAGGGAAAGGTGGTGGAGGAATGAGGAGAGAGCCCAGTAGGCCAAGTACAGGGACCAGGAGACTGGAAGCTTCACCTGGCAGCAGGACCAGCAAGAGGGCAGGGAGTGCAGTGCAGAGATTCACCACGGAGGACAAATAGGCAGAATGATGGAATCCTGCCCACAGGCAGCAGATGAAGGAATCTGTAGAAGGCCCCAAGACATCAGCACTTGCCCCGTCTTCAGAGATTGGCTGCTGGAATAGAGCAGCAGAAATACATTCAGAGGACAAATAATTGTGCTCATCTCCATCTGAATTGCAGACCCTAAGCTCTATGGGTGGCCCCAGAAAGCTGGCACTCAGGGCCCTTTTGATGATTCTCAGATAGGTGCAATAGGAGGATCTATGAAATACACTGCTGATGCATCAGTGTAGCTACTCTGCTTACAGAGCAAAACTCTAAGTGTTGACCTCATGGGGTCCAGAAGTGTTACTTTACCTCTTTTTGAATTTCTAGGAAGTTTTCTCACATTAATGTTCACCACTTTTGAATAAGCCGTGTATTCTGCAAATAGTTCACAGCTATGAGCAAACTTTACTAACTTAGAGTTACTAGAAAATTTTAGCTCCAAACATAAGGTTGTCCTCTGTCCCTCTTCATTTCTTTAATTGAATATCACAGAGTGGATAGTTTATAAATAATGGTAGTGTTTTTCATTTTTTCTGAGTTGCACCAAAACTTGATATATTTATCAGTGGCCTGTTCTAGACCTTTGTACCAGAGTGATTTCCCAATGGCCCACACGTGTGGTGGTGTATCAAATGCTGTCTTAGCCTGTTTTCTGTTGCTGTAAAATTAATAATTGATAAAGAATGCAGAGCTATTAGCTTACCATTCTGGACATTGGAAGAAGAAGAGCTTGGCATCTGCTGAGTGCCTTCTAGCTGCACCCTAACACAACACAGGGCATTGCATGATGAGATAGAACAGGCTCTAGCTTTCTCTTCCAAAGCCACTACTGCCATCATGAGACCTCACATCCCGAGTCTCAACAAATCATCATTATCTGCCAAGGCCACACCTCCAGATATCATCAACACATGAACTCAAGGATCACATTTCCAATCCGTAACTACTTGGGGAACCCATTCAATTCCTACCAGAGGTGATTCTAAAAGGTACATTTTCTGTAAAGAATTCCCATCCTAGACTGGAGCCCTGACTAGACCTTAAAATGACCTAAGGATCTTGCAACAGGTCTGGTACCTGGGATCTACTGCTGACATACACTGGATTGCCTAGGCAAGGACAGCAAGTAGGCCTCACAATTTTTCCAACTGATTTCCATGTACTTTTAGCTAAGATCAAGGATAATGAGTATGGTCCCAGATAACTGGCATCCAGGCTGTTGAATTTATCACGTCTAGCTGTAATTCTATACATGTCATAGGACACTGGAAAAAACAATGTGCTCACAGAAGGTCTGTTCTTCTCCTTGTCCACAGAGGGAAGGAGCCCTGAGTCTCCATGGAGGTGATGCAAGCTTAGTAGACACAATGCAAGCCAGTATGCAACCAGGATGCGGTGGTCAGGGGCTTTCACATGATGGGGAGTCATCCAGGCAGTGAACGAGGAATCAACAAATGATGTGAATGGCTCCACCCAAGGTGGACAGGAAAGCTTTGGGGGGGCCATAAGCACAGAGTTGCCCATGAAGACATGGAGTAAGCCCTGGATGGTACCAGAAGACGCTTGAAGTCCCTCGCACTCTGAGATTCACTAGCATTTCCCTGATTGTCCCTTTGATATTTCATTAAGTATAACTAGGGTTAAAATCCTTTTGCTGAATCAATCAGCTTTGAAACACTAGTCTCGAATCTATTTGTATTTTATCTGAATTCTGCTATTTTATATAAACCTCTTTACACATTTTTAATCAAGATTTGGAAAATATCCACAGCTAGTCCTTTCAATATGCTTTCTCAATATTTAATACTAAAATATCATGGCAACGCAGTGAAAGCAATGGTAAATTAACATTCAAAATTTCACATCTATCACAAACTCTTCTTTGAAATCCAGAAGACTCTACCCAACTGTGTCTATTTTTCCTCTACACCAACCAAGAGGCATGACCCAGGTTAGCCCATATTTTATTCCCTGGCACCCACAACTGCTTGTGAGGTTTCCCTCAAGCCCTTCATTCGGGCTCCGTGTGCTGCTCAGACTTCCCCAGCAGTTTCCAGCTCCCGCTCAGGTCATGTTGACTGCACTTGCACACATTCCTTGTTGTGGCCAGTGGATCAGGAGACAAGGGCCCCTGGTGGCCATAACTGGGGTCCAGCAGGTGCTTTGTGGACTTTCTTGCTTCTCCAAGGGCTTTTTTCTGTCTTTCATTATGAGGAAGACGATGCTCTGGCTAGAAACCGCATTTCTACCCCAACCTCATCCTCCAAAGAAACCCACAGGCAAGGCCGTCTGACCTCTTCAGACCCGTGTGATGCACTGAGGTTTTATCTTTTACATTAGTTCACTTTTGTCATCCATGAAGCTTACAATCACCTCGGTGAGTGGACATGAGTACATACCATAGCATGAAGATTTTCAGTCCATTTCTGCTTTCCTTCCACCTCCCTCCCTTGTCTTCTAAACCCCCTTTCCTCAGTTTCACTCCTGTTAATATTATTGATATCACATAGTGTTAATTTATTTTTAATATTAATTTTATTGAGAAAGAAATAGCATTGAGACACTTTCAAAACAGGTTAGTAGAATAGTAACAATAATTAATACATTGCATATCAGTGTCTTTGTAGTAGCTGTTCATAGTACAAGATACAGACATGATATCTTGTCTAAACACTATTTGTACTAATCTTCTAATTGAACTAAGAGAAAGTAGCTGTATATCTCTCTTAAATATATATATATATATATATATACATATATATATATATATATATATATATATATTTCACAACAAAATGGTCCTTCATTTATATCCCCCTTTTTTGTTTACTTTTGCCAGGGATGAATGTTCCATGCAATTAAAATACTGAAGGTGCATCAATTCAGCAAAGTAACCCAATATGCTCCAGTAGTCCATAATAGTAGTGGGTTATCCACAGGGCTGGCCATGTCAGAAGTTGTTGACTCGAGCCTTTTACTGCTCAGCCTATTAAACGTGGCTTTACTTTTTATACTTCATTTTTATACTTTTCTGCTGGATGGTTAAGACCAAGCTAAAACAAGATCTGTACAACAAAAAAATCACATCATGTTTTGATTGATAGAGTTTACATTCATGGAAGTTAGTAGGTTCCTGTATGAACGATTGCTTGATATCTATTTTTATGCCATGTCTTAGGCTTGGTTTGCATTGCTGCTAATATACTTCTCAACTTATTTTGTTTCGATCTTTCTTTCATCCTTGCAAAAACCATTCAAGTAAGTATTTTACATACAGATAATGTGAAAACCCACCACACACTCATACTCAAGCTTAAGAACTGCTATTGTCTCAGGCAAATCCCTGGCTTCCCTGGAGTATTCAGAAGGACACCCCAGACACCGAACTTCAAGCATCCTTTTCCAAGATCTTTGATTCAGACTGCACAAACAGAGGCAGGAGCAGACAGCACTCTCCTATGTCAACAGCATGGAAGAATTATTCTCAAATTTCTAGCAAATCAGTTGAGGTGCTCTATCTCTTCCTTGATGCTTAAAGAACTTTTAATGGAGTACTGTCCCTCTCCTTGTTAGTGGGCCCTTGTCATATATTTTTGCAGAATTGGAGCAGAAACTGTTCACCTTAAACTCTTGGGTATTTATTTGAACTTTAATTGATTCCTGTCTCCTAGAGACACCAAGGATCAGCAGCTAGATTGAAGGTTTTGTTAGATCTAAGTTTAGATATGCTCTGTTTAGAGAGGAGAAGATTTTGTGCTTCGTGTGCACATTTTATTACATCAGCAGCCATCAGAT
The DNA here is from genome assembly GCA_004027165.1 of Ctenomys sociabilis. Classification (NCBI taxonomy): domain Eukaryota; kingdom Metazoa; phylum Chordata; class Mammalia; order Rodentia; family Ctenomyidae; genus Ctenomys; species Ctenomys sociabilis. Next base: position 4,063 of record PVKA01007390.1, on the reverse strand, counting down.
GCCCAGTTATTTTATGTTTTGTGGATATATATATATATATATATATATATATATATATATTTTTTATTTATGTATGAGTTTAATTTTTCACATAAAAAGTAATAAATGTGATATATTAAATTTTTCTCTTTATTGCTATTTAAAAAATTTACTATATGCTTTCCAATAAAGCCAGGTTACCATGCAAGCATCTTTCTTTTTATTAGCTGCATAGTATTCTCCTATGTGGTTGATACGTTGTAATTTTTTTGAACAAGACTATATCGATGGACATTTGGTTTTGCATTTTTTATTAATAAAAGCAATGTCACATTTTATACATGTGCTCCATTTGATTAGGGCACTCGTTCCATTTGACTTTTGAAGATGAATTTAGAGGACTGATTTTGGTAGCAGAGCTGCTGACTCAGAGGAAAGCACATGTGCACCGTGGGGAGAGCTTGCCCAAGGCTCTTGCACCTGGCTGCACCTCCTCACACGTGTGCTGAGCAGTGGGACCCACAGGTGGCCCCTTAGCTGCAGAGCATCAGTGTCAGGGAGCAGGCCAGCATCCTGGTGCGGCTGCGGTTGTTTCCTTAGCGCTGAATTTGAGGGCCTGCTCAGAGGTCACGGACCATTTGCATTCACTTTTCAATGAGCCGCCTTCTACTTTTACAGTCTGTCCACTGTGCTGTTTTCTTGCATTAATTTCAATAGTCCTTTGAAGTTGTAAAGAGGAGCAGTTATTTCCCTACTTTAAGTGATTTTACTTTTTGTAGAGTTAGGAAAAATGTGTGTTAAGTGAAATTATTTTGTGTAATGGTTGTGCAATCTTTTTAAAAAAAAATAATTTTATTGAGAAACAAATAGCAAAGAGACAGTTTCAAAACCTATTAGTAGGTCAGTTTCAATAATTAATACATTGCATATTGTTGTCTTTGTAGTGGTTATTCATAGTACAAGATGCAGACATGATATCCTGTCTAAACACTATTAGTACAAGTCTTTCTTCTCATTGAATTAAAAGAAAGTAGCTGTATATCTATCTTACTTTACATACACAGATATAAAATGGTCCTTTATTTGTAGCCCCTTTTTTGTTTGGTATTGTCAGAAATGGGTATTGCATTGCCATTTAAATATCTTAGGTGTGTGAATTCAGAAAAATAATCCAATATAGCCCAGTAGTCCATAATAGTGGGTTATCTGTAGGACTTTCAACGTCAGAAGTAGTTGACTTGAGCCTTCTATAGCTCAGTACATTTTAATACAGCTTTATTTTTATGCTTTGCTTTTATAATTTTCTGCTGAATGGTTAAGACCAAGATAAACAAGACCTACATAGCAAGAAATGTAACTCTTGTATCTGACAAGGTTTGTCAAACCTTGTAACTCACTCTGTAGATCCTTTGTCAGAGTCAGCATGTGGATGAGTCATAGACATTGCTTGACCAATTTTCTTTCTGTGAAAGCCTGAGAGAAAGTTTTCTCTCCATGTGACTCTCCTTAGGCACACCCTACATCATCGATCACTTTCCTCTGTGGCCCCATAATGTCCTTGATCAGAAAATTTAGGACACACCTGAGTTACTGGATGTTATAGTACAGGTTCTCCGATGTCCTGAGTCCTCACTGACCTTGAATAGCTAGGGCCAAAATTTTGGCTGACCTTGCAGCCTTTCTTTTTTTCTAATATTTGATCTGCAAACTTAAGTTGTTAACTCTACAGAAGAGAAGCTTAATGATTTTATTACTCTATAACATAGGCAGTCAAGCTTGACCTCACTATCTGTCTGAATAGACATAACGTGGAACAGGTATTTTCTATCAAGTATTGATATGTTAAACTTTAAATCCTTACATAATGTGAAAAAAATTAAAAAACAAAAAATATTTTAAAAATAGGAATAAACAATTACATATTTTTATATAACCATATACACCATTGTATCAGGACAGTCCTATGACATTTTTTTCTTGTCTCTTTTTTTTCATTTATTACCCTTTGTTTTTCCTAAACAAACATTTACTTGAGAGGCAGTATGGCAGTAATTGGTATGACATGACAAGCACTATGTATTTAGAAGACCAGAATGACAGGCATTCCAAGCATGACTCTGGTATTCAAAATTGCTATCTTCAGTGCAGTTGCTTAGATCATAGGTATCAGCATATATAGTTAATCAGAGTGAGAGTCCTACCCATTAACTGCTAGTTTCAAAAATCTGCTGAAGATTCCCTGGATCATTGGCTTACCCATCTTGTGCATATAAATGTATGGCTTTGCTCCTTTCATGTTTCCTAGCTTTTCTCCTTCCCTCTCTTTGTTGTCTAATCCTTAAGTTCTCAGTTTCCTTTTAATTGTGTTAAACCTTTCTATTTTTATTTCTTCTTTTGAGTTCCTATGCAAGGGAGACTATATAATATTTACATATTTACACATATGGGTCTGGTTTATTTTACTTTTGAGTATATCTTCAAGTGGCATCTACTTGGAAACAACCAAGATGCCCTTCACCTGAGGAATGGATGAAAAAGATGTGGTATTTTTATATAATAGATATAAAACCTTTATATTTAAATGTTTCACAATCCTTACCAGCTCTTTATTCTTTATCCAGGACCATACAGCAACTTTTCTGTCCTTCTGGATTATGGTCTTTGTTATTTTTTATATGCTACCTCTAAAGGTATTAGAGTATTTTGAGTTTGTACAACTGGAAAATATTTTGCTTTCAGTTTTCAAAGGTATGTTTGCTAAGTATAAAATTCAATGAGGACAGATCATTTTTATCCTTAGTTTTCTTATTGTCAATTGCTTTTAAGAATAAACAGTTTTCTTCTCTTTGTACCTTCTGAAATACACTGAGTAGTATCATATTACTGTTCTCTTTATGGGTTTGTTAAGTTTTCCATATCAAGTGGTTTGCACTTGTTATAAATTTATTGTTTTTAAAATTGTATCTCTCTCTAAATAGATTGTGTTAGGATTTTGGATTAAACTGTCTTGTTACATTCTATTGTACTAGAAATTTAGGTTTTCAGATACTTTATTTTATTTTATTGAAAAACAAATAGCAATGAGACAGTTTCAAATCAAATTAGCAGGACATATTTCATAATTAGTACATTGCATGTTGTTTTCATAGTGGTCTTTTGTTGTACAAGGTGCATGCATGGTATTCTGCTTACAGACACTATTGGAGCAGATGTCTCTAAGCAATGAATTAAGAGAATGTAGCTGTCTACTTATCTTTTTTTAAAAGCTGAATCATAGTACAGTTTCAATAATTAATATTTTCTACATTGTTATCTTCCTAGTGGTTGTTCATAGTACAAGAAGCTGACAGAATATCCTATCCAAACACTATTATTGCAAATCTTTCTTTTCATAGAATTATGCAGAAGTACTGCATATTTATGCTAACTGTAGTGTTCATACAAACACAGAATGGTTCTTCCTTTGTATCCCATTTTTTTCAGTCCTGTCGAAGATGGGTATTCTATTGTCATTCAATTATTATAGGTTCTTGAAGCAAGATGCCCGTCACATGTAATGATTGAAAAAGTTGTGGTATTTCTAAACAATGGAATATTACTCAGCTATAAAGAATGATAAACTTGAAGCATTTATATTGAAGTGGATGCCACTTGAACATATACTCGTAAGTGAAATAAACCAGATGCACATGTGCAAATATCATATAATCTCCCTAGTATAAAAAGTGAAAAGAAGAAATACAAATAGAAATGTACAACAACAACTAAAAACTATTGAGTCAGACAGTTAGGGCAAACTGAACGGCCTATGCTGCAGGGTACCGATCAGCTTTCCTTCTGGTTGGTTAACAACCTAAGTGCACAGATCAAAACTGGGGAAATAGAGAGTCTCAAGGCCAGCCAACATTTTGGCCCTAGCCTTTCAAGGTCAGTGAAGACTCAGGGCATAGGAGAACCTGTACTGTAACATCATGAAACTCAGCTGTGCCCCAAATTTTCTGATCAAGGAGATTATGGAGCCACAGAGGAAAGAGACTGATGATCTATAGTGTGCCTGGGGAGAGTCACATGGAGAGAAAGCTTT
>PVKA01007389.1:0-78104 GCA_004027165.1 Ctenomys sociabilis | reverse complement strand
TCGACCATATCCATTTACAGCTCAGCTTAATATTATGGGCTCACGATGTATACTTCATTTTTATACTTTTATACTTTTCTGCTGGATGGTTAAGACCTAGGTAGATCAAAACTTATATACCAACACATGAACTTTATATTTCCTATGTGGTCATTGAAGTCTTCTCAGGGTTTATCTTGTAGTCCTGCACATTATTCTGGGCATATCTTATTTTTATATGTGAAATACATCAAAGATTCAATAATTAATACTTTTTACCTTGCTATTTTCCTAGTGGTTGTCCATAGTACTAGAAGCCAACATAATATCCTGTCCAACCACCATTAGTGCAAATCTTGCCTCTCATAAAATTATGTAGAAACACAGCGTTATCTATCCCAACTGTACTGTCCATACACACACATCATGATTCTTCCTTTCTATACCCCTTCCTTTGTCCACACCTGTCAAACATGGGCACTCCATTGTCATTCAACTACTTTAGGTGCCTGAACTCAACTACACAATCCAACATAGTCCAGCATTCCACAACAATAGTGAGTTATCTGAAGAAGTTGTCGACCATAGCCATTTACAGCTCAACTTATTATTATGGCCCTGCGATGTATACTTCATTTTTATACATTTCTGCTGGATGGTTAAGACCAAGATAAGGCAAGACTTATATACCAACATATGTACTTTATGTTTCGTATGAAGTCAGTGAAGTCCCCTCAGAGTTTATCTTGTAGCCCTATACCTTATTCCGTAGATCCTTTGTCTGTGTCATCCATGTGGATGAGTCACGGCCAATGCTTGACCAGTTTGCTCTCTGTGAGATGCTTTAATTTATTAGAACATGTGCTTCTTACAACCCTGCTTATGGCAACATACAAATCTGCTGATGCTGCCTTTCTGCACTGTAACCCTGAGACTGTCTCCAGGCTCTGAGCTGCAGCGGGTCTGAGATACGTCATTTGATTTCTGTGTGTCAGAGAGCACAGTCCTTCACTGCTTTATGTCCAATATGTTAAAACCACTCTTCCATATTTTCTTAAATTAGAAAAGTAGGAGAAAAATAAATTTGTTCCTGTTCCTCTTTTGAGAGTTAAAATTAAAATCACAATACTTACTGAGAATTACCAAGATGTCATACTTTCCCAAATTGAGGGCCGGGGAGATTGCTCAGTGGAATAAATGCTTCTCTGACAAGTGCATGGACCTGAGTTCAATCCTCGGTTCCGAAAAAAAGAAACTTTCCCAAATCAATATATGTTAATGATACTTTGATTAACATTGCAACAGATTCTGTTATGAAGCTGAGCATTCTTTCTAAAATTTATGTGAAAGACTAAATATCTAATATAAAATAGAGCTGTATTTCTTTACATTGGTTACTTGCTTTCATGGTTCTTACCATCCTTTGATAGTGTCTTTGTTTTCAGTCTTTAACCCCAAAGAAAAGGTAAGATACCTACCTGTGGGCATCTTGTTCTTGTTGTTGTTATTCACTGTTACATTCCCAGTGTCTAAATAGACATAAAATGACTGTCTTAGCCATTTTTGTCACGGGATACAGCACTCAACACCACTCAGCCACCTATCTCATCAGTGGATGAATCCAAAGGTTCAGACAGCCTCCTGATGATCTAATTATCTTCCAAATACTTTTAGAGTCATTTTAGGTCTAAAGCAAAACAATAATTACTGACCAAATGAAAAATTCATGGCCAAGACAAAATCTTTTACAGGAAAAGTAAATGTCGTTCTCATTCTCTATGCATAAAATGTATAAGGCTTAAATACTTGAGTATACTGATACTGTTTTAGGAATTAATATATCAGAATTTGTTTTATCCTATTGGAGGAAAATAATCTCTGAGAGGTGAAATAAAAGCCATCTTTCAAAGAAAATGACTGACAAACTTGATAATATAGAATTTAACCTTTCCATAGGCAGGACCTGTGCTACTATGGACTTGTGGTCTGTATTGAAAAAGAATTTAAGGAATATTACAGAAAGGAATGCCATAAACATTATGAAAATATAAGCCACAAACAGAAAGCTATACTAGAAACCTGTATAACAGCCAAATAAAATGATTAAATAAATATATGAAAGTCCCAGTGGCAAAAGTAAAAATCCATAGGGGAAAATGGCAGTGGATATTAACAAGAAATACATAGAAGAGAACACCTGCATAGTCAATGAACATAAAGAAAAATGATTATTTATATGCATAGTCAAAGATAGTAAAACATATAACATTTTATCAGTTGGCAAAATTAAAATCTCAGAATATCAAATGATGGTATGAATAAAAGGGACATAAGCTTTCTACATTACTAAAAGATTAAAATTTCAGATAACCACATGGAGCAACAATTTTGCAATCTCTAACAAGTTTTTAAATGTACCCACCCTAGAATTCAGCAATTTAATATCTAGGTTCATGTCCTAGAAAAACTCTTGAATTTGTGTGTTTGGATGTAGGATAAGGAAAGTTTATTTTTCAACTAACATTTTGAAGGCATTTAAATTCTGTTTGCATGGAGAATAGATAATTAAATATGTGCATGGTAATGAAATGTAATATATGTAGAGTAATGTACTATTTGCATAGTAATGTAATAGAGTAGACTTTCTCAAGTGCAGTTCAAGGGAGGAATTAGCCTCAGTGCCCTCTGACATCCCTTACATGTAATGTATTATCTCCTTCTGCATTTACAATGGTATGAATTGTTTATCAGCCTTGGGAGGACTGAGAAAAAAAAGACTTGAATCACTGTTTTTTTACCTTTTTTTCTTTATGTTTTTGGTACAGGGTATTGTAGTGATCTTCCTGTTTTCAATCTCCCCAGCACTGGGTTACAGATGTGCACCCTCTTGCCCAGCTTTGGTCACCAGCTCAGTGTGCCTGGCACCAGGGCTAATGCAGCATGAAACGCCAGAAATCAAACTCTGTTTCTTGCACATGCTTAAGCAGGCATTTAGTCCACTGAGCTATCTCGCCGGCTCTGTTGCCATTCTTGAGTGTGAGAGGGCAGCAAGTTTTGGAACAGCTTTTCATAATAATGGACTGGCTGAGAAACCTGAACAAACAAAGGGGGAAATTAACTCTGGTTTTGAGCCAAAATAATTTGCCTATGATAAACAAAACAGACAATTTCCAGTTACCACCCCATGGCAATTAAGACCACCTGTTGTTAATTCTCTTGAAATATTTGATAGCTTTTACTTCTTGGTTTCTCAGTGATGTCATTCTCACTTAAATTTTAACCCATCCATCATTATTTGCTTTTCCTTGGCTTTCTGCTTTTATTCACCACATCTAACTTATCTCTGCCTCTCTCATCCCTGAATTTAGACAGGAATCTAAAATTTTATTGTTGTTCCTCTCCAGCGAGCATAATGCAGCAAAGTCTGTTTCTGGCCTTTGTGATTTTACATGCAGCCATCACAAATGGAACACATTGGCTTTTCCATACTTCGTTTCATCTTCACTCGCTAATAATGTAATTGCAAATTATCTCACAACAATTATCTCTATTGCCTCTGGGTCCCTGAAAGACTTTGCAATAAAGAACAAAATGTTGAACTTGTGCTAGCAAAGAGGAAGGCAGACTATGGGATAAAAGAGAGAAATAGTTTTCAGAAACTAGCACAAATAAGAAGAAATTGCCAGCTGTAGGACTAAAAAGGCCAAAGAGAGTGTGGGACATGAAGAAGGGCTGTCCTGGCACATGGAACAATTCGACTGCTGCTAGGAGTGCTGCTGACCTAAGAAGCAAGCAGTTCTTTCTCTTGCCTTCTATCTCCTGCCCATCATCCACTTTAGCTACTCCTCTTATCAGCCAGAAGGATGCCAGGTAACACAGGGGTTAGGCACTGATCTTCTAGTACCCTCACCTGGGTCAATAAGAATCTTTTTATAATATGGAAAGACACAAAGAGGGAGGGACCATACCATCTCAGGACCTCTGATATTTCCACCTTTGTATAAAAACTTTGCTCCTTTAAAATACATGTCATCTAACTATGCCATAACTATACCAGTAGCACTTAAATTACAATTCCCGCCATACTGTAGGCACCTTTGCCTTATAAGTGGATGGCCATTCCAACCATGTTGGTCAAAGTTTGTTTACTTTCTTAACAGCAATAGAATCTGTCTGTGCTCCACTTTCTTGGAAGTGATAAACCTAGCCCAGGTGCCACAGTTGGTGATCAGAAGAATCAGGATCTGATCTCACACAGTCTGTCTCCAACACTCGTGCCTCCAACCTTACTCTGTACTACTGCTTTATTATATGAATTCTTCACCTCAGAGACTCCTGCATCCCTCCAGCCCCATTTATTCAAGACTCTGTACATCATCTTTCTCTGAAAGCTGGATTTTCTGAGTCGCACTGGTCAAATTAATATTCAGAAACTCCTTAAAACTGATTTTATTTTGTTATTTGCTTAATATTTAAAATTCATTTTGGGAGAAATTCAATGTAATAAACATTATGATTTTATCTTTGAGATAAAGAGGCTTATGGTGTCCCTTGAATATATAGTTTTGACAATGTCTTTTTATTATTATGTAATTATTCACAAGAAAAAGGCCCCTTTACTAAGGATGAGGTTTCCATGAATATTTTTAGACTCTTTTAGAATTATACTAAAAAGTTTTTAATTTTTTATTTATGTGTCAACAAAATATTTCATAGCCACTTTTCAAGTAGCAACTCTTTAAGTAGATAATAACACTAATAAATCAAATGTTATTTGACAAGGATATTTCTGGATCCTACAACTCAGATTCTACAGTCACACAACAGTATTATAAAGTAAATCAAAGTTACTATAGAAATAAACTTTTGCTAACATGGCAATGCATGTTTTATCCATCTATAATCTTTATAAGATTTTAGATAAATTCATCTTAACAAGTGATGCTAAATACATCTAAAACCACAGACCAGACTTACAAACAAAATTCCTTAACACTTTTCCTGTAGCATTTAACACAGAATCAATTATAATTAGAATCATGAGGACAAATAAATTCACTGCTATTTTTGTATAAATTCCTTGCAATATAATTTGATCCCAAACTGCTCTATGAACAGAAATGGACCACCTACAGAGGTTATTATAATGTCAGCAATTAGTCAAATATTATTTTGCCTGTGCTGTCATTTTAGTTCTACAAAAAGAACACTTCCAATCAATCAACTTTTAGTAACAGAACATTAAATTTTTCTAACATAGTAGAGACTGGGTATTCTAGTTTATTTTTGCACTTTAACTTCAAGAAGATTCTATTAGAAGAAGTCAAAATGATTCTCAAAGCTGATTGAAATTTTTAAAAGTCTTGGTACATTTTCTTTCTCATTTTTTCAGTTCTTGTTATCTCATTATTATGTTGACACTTAAACTCACACAAACTTTGATGGACATAGTAAGATTTAAAAATTTCAGAGCGGCCAAGATAGTTCAGCGGACTAAGTACCCGCTTAGGTAAGTGCAGAGACCAGGGTTTGATCCAGGACACCATATGCTGCTCTTGCTCCAGCCCAGGGGTGCTGAGCAGGTGACCATGTCCAGAAGTTTTGGCACTCGCCCATAATCCCAGCACTGGGAGGCTGAGAACAGAAGGATCAGGACGAGTCCAAACTGCGGAGTGACAACCTGAACAAAATACTAAATAAAATGAAGTAAAAATTTCATTTAGTAAGTCTGATAGTAAATCACATATTCCAAATGAGTAGCAACTTGTCATGCTTTAGCTGGTTTCACAATAGTAGTTGATGATAGATGCTGCCGTAAGTGACTCAGTTGGAAACAGCACAATGTAGCCTTACCTCTCACAAATGACTCCTGTCACTTGCAGTAGAGAGAAGGTGGAATCACTGAGGAACTGTGTGTTGTTTTATTCTTTCATTTTGTTTCTCCCAGTGCTCATTAGTTTAGCAAGATTGGGATTCATTACATGGAAAATACCAATTTAGGTAGTTGCCTGTGGAAAACTGTCACCAGTTGGTACTGTAGTTATGAGATATGCTAATGCTAGTTTAGTGTCCTAGACTTGCATTTTGTTTCTTCTTTTGCAGAAGAAACTATTATTTCTTTATAAAACTATCTACAGGTGCTTCTCAACACAGATATCAGGGAAGCATCAAAACTCCCACCTGGATTGCAACCCCTTCCAATGTTTAGTTTATTGCCAAGGCTTTGGAATAACTCTTCTGATGAAAACCACTGTAATTTCTGATCAGGGTTCATTGCATGTTACTCTCTTTCCTCAACTCTAAATCTCTGAAGGCATAAACTGTTATTTTTCTTTGCCCACAGAGCAATTTACATCATTTAGGCCTTGTTTTAAAATGTCTGTTGCATAAAAAAAAATGATAAAATGTATACATCTTGTGGTAGCAAGAGGGATACTGACCACAAGGAAATGTCATATTGTTATTTTAAAATAAAATTAGACTTGCAGCATTAAAAATAGCCATGCCAGATCATTTAAGGATCAGAATATCTAAAATATCTTGACTAACATTACCTTGGGGGATTATATAAATAATAACTTGTAGACAACAGCTACACCTTTCTTAATCTTATACTGGGATTGTCCATACATCTACTTCCAAAAACTGAGGATTTAACCACCTCTCTCAATCGATGTTGCTGTTTATGAAATATAGAAATCAGGCTCTTAGTATTTGTAATGGAATTTTAAAATTAAATTTGCTTCTAAAATACAAGATAGAGCTGGGGGATAACTTGGCAGTCTGAGCATCTGCCTGGCAGATGCAAAGTCTCAAGTTTAGTCTCTGGTGCTGCATGCTGTGTTGGCGTGAAAACGTGGGCTCACCTTGCTGGCCACTGAAACCAGGTGTGGTGGCACAGGCCTGTAATCCTGGTGCAGGAGAGGCTAAGACAGGAGGGTCACTACAAGTCCAAACCACATAGTGAGATCCTGTACCAAAAATAAATAAATAAAATAATTATGAGATAATCTTATAATGCTTCAGAAAATATTTTATCAATTTAGGTTGTATAATAAAGTAAAAGGAAATGAGAAGCAATCTTCATAAATTTGAGAATAAACCTTAAATCTCAAAAAGGCCTCGTCTTTGTTTTCTCAATTATTCACTCTCTTACTTAAACTTTTGAGAATTTCTAGGCTGTATTAAGTTTTACGTTTTTCTCCTCAGAGACAAAAATCTCATGGTTTGTATTCCTGGACACATGGTTTCATTGCCTCAGAAGCTACATTTTATTTCATGGATGTGCAGCTACTTTGATATGTAAAGTCTTGCAAGGTCATTTACCAGTGGACTTTAAAGTTTTCTGTAAAAAAAAAAAATCCCAGATATTCTATAGAGGAAAATTAAAAATCTGTGCCTACCCATCATAGACAACATATCTTTCAGTCATGCAATGCTGGATTGTTCCCCCTCTAAGTGAGAGTTGAGATATTTCCACACACACTCAAAAGAGTACCTCTCCATTATTATGGAATTCTTTACTTTGCCATTACATCCAACTTAACTTTCTATCTTCTTTTTTCTATGAGTATATAATATAAATATGACATGCATTTGTCAAATTAAATCTTCCAGACTAATTGCTTTGCAAATTTCCTTGTAATGAACTTAAAATTTAACCTTCTCTCAATTTAATGTGTAACTTTTTAAAATTTAGAAGTGCTACTATGATAAATCCTTTTAAAACCATGCTTATTCAATGATAATTTTTGACTGCTTACCAGTTTATCAATATACAGGATAATAACAATAAAGTATTTTATTTATCTATAAATGACATAATAACTATTACATGCAAGAGTTTATTTTATAATAACAGGTCCCAGGGTAGGAACAGAAATTCCATGTTTCTATCAAGTTACCAGAATTATTCTGACCCAGCTCAGTACATCGGCTAGAATATGTTAGGCTATGCTGCACTGGCCAACATAACAAGCAAGCAAGTAAGCAAACAAACAAAAATATATATCCTGGCAGCATAGAAGTTTAATAAAAAAAAAAAACTAATGAGGTCAGTGGGGTTGGGTGGTCATTTAGGATTCAAAGTTCATTGAATGTTATCCTGAATATGTAGCCATAGTTACCACAGACAGGAAAGAGTGGGTGGGCAGTCACACACAGAAATTTTATGTCCAGGGAAAGAACAACTCAGGTACCTATATTCCCTGAAGTAGAACCCAACTATATGGCTTTCTTTGACGTATAATTTATCATATTGTCACTTCTAGCAGGAAGAAAGTTCACAGGTATGTTTAAAGTTAAAAATATCAAGGGAAAAATGATCTTTTGTTTGGTAACTAGCCATGTCTATGGCGGAGATAGTGTTGACAAATCATGGTTTCAGCCTTTTTTGTGGTTAGATTTAAAGTGTGAAAAGAGGGCCAGGGACATGGCTCAGTGGAATAAGTGCTTCCCTGGCAAGTGCAAGAGCCGGAGTTCAGTCCCAGGATCCACCAAAAATAAATAAATGTGAAAAGATGTACTGTGAGTGCTACAGGAGAGATGTCATAAAATGACACAGAATTTTATAGCATATATCAACATTTTAGATAACTAAGGGGAAACTTCACAGGATATATCATTTAAAATGTATTTTATTGAAATAGTTAGATCATATTAGATAATAAATATAGCTATAATGTCTGATAATGTCACATTATTTTTGGACTATATTCCTTGATAAAGAGTTTGAAAGTTTGCTGCAAAAAAGTCAAGTGATTGCCTTTTTCACGAGTATATACTTGCTGCTGTAAGTAGAATGCATAATACGCAGGCTTGCCCAAAGCCAACAGGCTAACTTAATCTTTGACTGTAGTAAAAGAGGGTGCACAACAAAAAGTTAAGACCCTTATTACCTCTAAGCCCCGGTAATGAGTGCATTTAATCTATCTTCCAGCTCCTAAGATATACTCACCTGGCGCCATATCAAATACGTCTTGAATTATGAGTCAGAAGTCCCCAGGATTGCACATTGTATTTTGAAAACCAAACCCTAAAAGTTCCTTGTCTTTAAGACAAAGAGAACTCCCTAGTCTTTCATTCATTTTAGCCTTGTTGCTATGCACTCTTTTGTAAAGTTCTTTGGAATCTACTTTTTGGAAATTAAAAAAAAAAGTATTAGCATTTCTTCCCCCAAAATAGGCTTTTACATGAAACTCAGACGTAAATCAATTAACATTTGATCTGTAGTAATTCTAAGGAAAAACTACTTGTACATAAGTATTACAGCCTCTCAAATATATAAAAACAGTTTTCATATTCTTTCACTTGTTTGTCAAACACTCATAAAGCCTTCACTAAGTTCAAGCACTGTACAAAGTACTATATTACTATTAACTCATTTAATCCTCAAAACAAATCTATAAAGTAGCTCACATTATATTTCCTAAATGATAAGTTGGAAGCCTAGATGGGTTAATAACTGAACTTCACAAAATCACTAAATGAAATAACAAAAATTCAAAAGTAGGTAATCTGCATTCTGAGCCTATGTACTTTGCACTATGATATCTTATTGATGTTCAACTTGGAAGCAAGAAGTCTGACTGTTTTACCTGTTTTTATAGTTCATAATTCTTGGGTCCCTTATTTTTCTCTAGACAATGTAGGAGGGAAGAGTGCCTTTAAAATGTGTTGCACTTTTCCAAGACACTAGGATGTCATAGGGGACCAGCTCTTTGATGGCCACAGAGGGATACTTGCTAGAGGGAAGGTCCTGATGAAGGAAGGGGCCTGTGGTCTTCTTTGGCTTCATACTGCTTTGATTCTGCTAGGACAGACTTAGAAATAGCTTCAGGGTAGGACATATCTGCAAGACTTTGCTATGCAATATCTCAGGCAAAGCCATGCATGAATTCTTTTCCTCTCAGAAAGAAACCTATCCCAGACTGAAAGTAACAACGCTCCAGGGAATTAAGTAGTCCCTAATTAAGAACTATGCCACTAAATCCTAGTCTGAACCACAAAATAACCACACTTGAAGAATCTACTTTCCTAAATGAAGAAGGGCTGTTAATCTACTCTGACACCTTTAGCCTTATTTTATTTTATTGGAAGGATTTTATAAGAGCTATTATCCCTGGTTTATATAATCCTGTATTTCCTCTAATGCAATGCGAATTGAAATTTGTGATTGAATTTACAATCTTTTGCAGCTGCTAGTGCTAAGACTCAGATTCAAGACCACAGAACACCACACTAGTAGATGCATGCTTGGAAAGTGTAGGGTTGATGGGGGTTCCTGAGATGTGATCCATCAAATTGTCTGGAGTGAGGTGTTTGGGAATTTGTACTACAAGTGAATCTAAACTTCAACTAATTTGACTTAAAAGTTCCATGACCTCTCTTAAGTGGGAGACTCCCCTGTTCCAGAATATTTACTCTCCATTTTTGTCTGTTGCTAATAATTTAGCCAGCGACAAGGTATGCTTAAAGATCAACTTTCTTCTGCTACAAACATGACTTCAGTCCAAGTGCTTAAGCACCTGAACTCAAGTGAGGATAATAAATGTCAAAGGAATATTTATAGCTTGGTATATGGAGACTTTCCAGGTCCCTGTTCTGCAATAACACAGATCCATCTGCTAAGGGCATTAGGTTTGTGTGTTGTTGCTTTTTTCTTTTTCCTAGGTTGATAGGTTCTGAAAACAGAAAACTATAATACAGAGACCCACCTTGATTTTTAACTCTTTCCTACTCAAATAATTATTGAATTGAGCTAATTACTGAGGACAATGTTTCTCCTCCATTTCTGGCTATTGGATGCAAGCCCAGAAGAAACTTTAGCTCAGTCTTACATAATCCCCTGTCATCATCATGCTGATGGGTCTACCTGAGGATTTACTATATTGTTGTCAGACCTTGGGGGCTTGGGGTTAGTCCACTCCCAAATCTATCATTGGAATTATGATTGTTTTTACTGCTACACTATAAACATGGTTACCACTGGTACTATCATCAGTTAACATATTTCTGTCCTTAAGTTTGAGGAAGAGAAACTTTAAACACTCAGAAAGAACACTTTAAACACACTTCATGCTTACATCAGGAGGTTCTATACTTCACTTTCATGATAAGCAAGGTAAAGAAAGATTTCTATCTATCTCCTTTCAGTCTGTATCCCAGCTTACAGATTTTCCAAAGTTCTGCCTAAGGATGAGTGAACATCTAATAAGAAATTCTGTGTATTATTGAGATTAACACTAAAATGCAAATCCAAGCACAGTAAATTGAACTCAGAACAGTGCCTCTCACATGACTAGTGAATGTGCATTCTTGCTTCATAAGAGAGGGTAATAATACGCAAGACAGCAATGCCCCATCTTACACAATCAGCTCGTTCTGAAACAGTATGTAAATTGAATTTTGCCCAATATATTTTTGCTTACAATGCAGATGCAAGAATATGCTATTTCTAAATCATCAATTGGCATCAACTTCTTTTTAATTTATATTTTAACTTTCTGAATTCCTCAAGTACACAGTTGAATTAATCATGTTTGTTAGGCAGGATCATAGGATTGCGACTGGTTAGAAAGAAAAAAGCCTCTTGTATTTTATTTATTAACTTATTCTCTTTCTATGCCTATTTGGTAGCCCTGAGTCTCATGCTCATGCTCTGACTCAACTATTATTTACTTGATTTTTAAGCATTATTTCTGCACATCTGTAAAAATAGGAATGCTTAGCTATATGCAATACCAATTACTGGTACTGCACTGAAGAATCAGCTTCCTTGTTTTTTACATAAATGTGCTTTGAAGTACAATCTATTTGCTATGTAACCATCTAATTTATACCTTCCAATATTTGCTAAATACTCAGCTATATGTATCCACCTACTTCTCTAGTGATGGACATAGACTTTTACTATCTTTTTTTCAATAATAATCTCAAAATAAATATGCCTCAGGCTCTTTTATTTTATTTTATTTTTGGAGGAAGTAGGAATTGAACTCAGGGTCTTGTGCTTACCAGGCAAGCACTTATTCTACTGGGCTATCTCCCCAGACCCCTTTTATTATATTTTATCAACAGTAATATTACATGAGAGTGAGATTTGGGGAAGTTGGCATACATTTAACGTATCTGAATGTATTGTTTTGTTCTTTAAGATTTTATGTATTCTTTGTTCAATAATGAAAGCCTTTAAACAAGTATTCAAGTTTATTAATAAACTCCATAAGAAAATTGCAAATTACTGAAAATTAGGTCATATAGCTATTTCTCTTAATGTGCAAACAATTGTCTTTCCCATGTGAGTAGCACACATTTTGTGCTTGGACTTAAATACATTTGAACTCTATAAAGACAGCACATCTATATGAAACAGATTTGCACATACTTTTAGTCCAGTGGGCTTAATGGTTTGCTCCTTCTTATTTAAAATGTCTCAAAGAATCAGCTTTCTTCTTGGAGATATTATATCCCAAATCTGATTGCTTATAAGTCCTAACATTTGGCTTACATTTTCTTTTTCATATATTGATCTCAAAAGAGCAATTGCCTTGGACCAAATCTCTCCCTAAAGAAATTAAGCAGGGTATAAGTTTAGCTAAAATGGCAAATTCAAAATAACTCTGTTCAGAGGTAAGCAATGCTAGATGAAGGTAAAATAGACTTGTAGGCATCTGCATATCTGAGGTCCAGGCTAAAGTCTTGTGATGGGCCCTTAGTAAGATATAATTCCAGTCTTTTCCAGCTTTGTGGGGGGCGGGATATTTTGGTGCTAAACTAATCACAAATTATATAAGTAGACTATTGTCATATACTGAGGGGGAATGAAATATTTGAATAATGTTCACTGAATGTTTATTGTGGATGCATGGGATACTGTGTAAGCAATGGAACAGAAGAAAGTAACGTGCAAAAAATAAAATGTTTATAACTGGAAAATTATTGGATATTGGGCATTACTGTTAAGTAGATAATTAGCAGGATAAAACACAGTTGCAATAATCTGGCAATTTAACTCAGCAAATATGTGTTGTGCTTCAAGGAAGTACCAGGCTCTTGTTTTAAGTCTTTGTCAGATAAAAATTAATTGTTTCATTAACAGTTTTCTCAACCTTCAAGCAGTAAGTCACTGTGAAAACAAATATGATTAAGTCGTATGGAAACTATAGCGGAAGGCATTTGGATGGAAGGCAAAAGTTAACTCTACTTCCAGAAGACTACTGTGAGGTTCATGTAGAACACAGCAAGTGCTTTGAGTCCTGAAAGTTTTGTATTAAAAAAGGAAAGCTTTTTTTTTGTACAATACAAAAGATCAAAATCTTGGAGTTAAAAAAAGTCTGAATGGTAAGCAATTCAGTAGAATTAGTTAATTTCTAATTCTGGCTTGATCATTTGTTACTGAAATATTACTTTCTGCATGTATCAATCCGTTCATTCATAAAAAATGGACTTAATAAAAATTTATTTCCCATGGAGTTAATCTGAAAATCACAGGATTGTCACATGTAAAATAATAGATACTGTGCTTCAAATAGAAGTGCTCATTAGTCATTGCTCTGTAGCAGAAAGGAATTGGTCCCAGGACATTATATGTGTACAACATAAATAATAAATACAACCTTCCATGTATTTGAACTCATCTCTAGATCACTTATGAAACATAATACAATGTAAATGCTATGTAAATATTCTATACTGCATTTTTAACATGTTTTTATTCATTGTAATGAGAAAAGAAGACAAAATAAGAATGAAACAGTTTCAAAACAGGTTAGTAGGACAGTTATAATGACTAATATATTGCATGCTGTTTTTGTAGTAGTTATTCAGAGGACAAGATGTAGCCATGATATCTAGTCTAAATAATATTAGTATTAGTACAAATTCTACTCATTGAACTAAGAGAAAGTACCTCTACATCTACCTGAACTGTCTTGTATATACAGATATATTTCTTTTCTCTACAAAATGGTCCTTTATTTATATCTTCCTTTTTTGTTTTGTTTGTCAGACATGGGTGTTCCATTACTATTAGAGAAGCTGTATTTGGAGAAGTTTTTAAAGGAATTTATCATACTTGATGCCAGTCCAAATAATGTTGGTACTTGAATTCAGCAAAATAATCCAATATAGTCCAATAGCCCTTGATAGTTCTGAGTTACAAGCACAACTGGCAATTGTCTGAAGTTGTAGACTTGAGCCTTTTACAGCTCAGCATATTAGTATATCATTATTTTGTATACCTTGTGATGATACCTATAGGTCTCGCGTTAACTTGGCCTTAACCACCTGGAAGAAAAGTAACTTTTTTGTCTGACAAGGTCAGTCAAATCCCCTCAGGATTTACCCCAGAAATGTGTCAGTGTCCATCATCTGGGTGAGTCATGGCCCTTGCTTGAACAATTTGATCTCTGTGAAAGCCTCAGAATGTTTTCTCTCCATGTGACTCTTCTTAGGCACACTATACATCACTGACCACTTTCCTCTGTGGCCCAGTAATCTCCATGATCAAAAATTTTGGGAGATCACTTAGTTACAAGATGTCACAGCAGAGATTCTGAGTCCTGAGTCCTCACTGACCTGGAAGGGCTAGGGCCAAAATATTGGCATTCTTCTTAGCCCATATATCTTTCTAACATTTGGTCTGCAAACTTTAGTTGTTGAATATCCAGAAGAGAAGCTTACTGATTTTCTTATCCTATAACAAATGTGGTTAAGTGTAACATCACTATCTATCTGAATATTATATACTTTTGACAATTTTACAAAAGCCATGGATGCTTTAAAATTTAAATCCCTACAGAATGTTCAAAAACAATTACATATTTTACACAGATATTTAGAAATCAAACCATATCCAACATTGTAGCCATACAATCCTGCTACATTTTGTTTTTCTTGTCCCTAGCTTACTGCTTACTTTCATTACCTTCTTTTTTACATATATTTACTTTAAAGGGAGTATAGCAATAATTAATAGGACATTAGAAGCAATACGCATTTAGGTGATCAAAATGACAGATGTTTAAGCATGGTTTTAGTATTACACATTGCTGTCCATGATGTAGTTGCTTACTTCATAGATATCAGCATATAGAGTTAGTCAGAATGAGAATTCTACCCATTAACTGCTACTTTCAAAAACTTGATGTTAATCTTTAGGATCATTTCCTTAACCATCTTGTTTATATGAATGCATGGTTTTGCATCTACCATATTACCTGACTTTTCTCCTTTGTCTCTCTTCATTGTTTCATCCTTAAATTCTCTCTTTCCATTTAACTGTGTTATGTCATTCAATTTTTATTTCTTATTTTGAGTTCTTACATTCTGGAGACAATATGATATTTACAAATGTGTGTCTGGTTTATTTCATTTATGAGTATAGGTTAAAGATGTATCTGCTTATCTGTGAAGGTTTTGAGTTTATTTTTCTTTATAGCTGAGTAATACTTCATTGTAAAAAAAAAAAAAAAAAAAAAAAAAACACCACATCTTTGTCATCCATTCCTCAGGTGACAGCATCTTGGTTGTTTCCAAGATTCATCTATCATAAATTGTGCTTCTATAAACATAGGTGTACATACATCACTAAGATATGATGCTTTTAGTTCTTTTGGTAAAGTTCCCAGAAGGGGCATAGCTGGACTGAATGGGATTCCCAGTCCTACTATTTCAAGGAGTCTCCACATTGATTTCCGTAATGGTTGCACCAGTCTACATTCCCACTAGCATTAGAGAAGGGTTCCTTTCTCCCTAACAATTCTCAACATTTGTTGTTGGTTGATGTCTTTATGATAGCCATTCTTTTCTGGGGTGAGATGGTATCTCAGTGTTGTTTTAATTTGCATAGCTCAAATGGCTAATGATGTGGAACATTTTTTCATGTGTTTATTTGCTTCTTTTATTTCATCCTCTGAGAAGTGTGTATTCATCTCAGATTCCCATTTTAGGATTGGGACTTTAAATTTTGGGGCCCTACTGATATTTTGTTCTTGATAAATTCTAGATAGAAGAGCTTTATATGAGTGCTTATTAGGTAAGATTTTTTTTTGCAATTTGTTGGTTTATTTTTGGCTCTTTTTTGATTGCTTTTGATGTGCTGAACATTCTCAATAGGAGGAGGTTCCAGTGTTGATTCTTTCAAGTATTTCATAGGCAGTTTGATTTTTGGTCATGAACTATTTATCTTCTCCTATATTTTGAAGATTTCTACCTACTTGCTCTTCTAGGATATTTAGTGTTTTCATTTTAACGTTTATCTCTTTAATTCATTTTTATTTTATTAGTTCATGGTGTAGACCTGGGTCGGGTCTTCATTTTCAGCATGTAGAGAGCCAGTTTCTCTGATAAAAAGGCTATCTTTCTTCCAGTGAACATGTTTGGCCCTTTTGTCAAAGATAAGATGGCTGAATGTGTTTGTAGTGGCTTGTGCATCTTCTAATCTATTCCATTGATCATTGGTCTATTTTATTTTTGCCAATACCATGCTGATTTTATCACAGATTTATTGTACAATTTCAAGTCAAGGATTGTAATGCCTCTTGCCTTCCCTTTGTTACCCAGGATTGCCTTTGCTATTCTGGTCATCTCAGGTTCCCACTAAATTTTAGGAATAATATCTCTAGGTCCGTGTTATGTCCGTGGTAGTTTGATAGAGATTGCATTAAATCTGTACAGCAGTTTTCATCTTCACAATGTTGGTTCTTCCTATCCAAGAACAGGCAATATCTTTCCATTTTCTGAAATCCTCTAGGATCTCTTGTTTCTGCATATTAAAATTTTCATTGACTAGAACTTTGACTTCTGTGGTTAGATTAATTCCTAGGTATTTCATTTTTTTA
The DNA here is from genome assembly GCA_004027165.1 of Ctenomys sociabilis. NCBI lineage: Eukaryota > Metazoa > Chordata > Mammalia > Rodentia > Ctenomyidae > Ctenomys > Ctenomys sociabilis. The sequence continues at coordinate 61,284 of PVKA01007389.1, read as the reverse complement.
GTGGTGATATTGTATAGGATGTTGTTTCTCTAATTTCTGTGTGTGTGTGTGTGTGTGTGTGTATGTGTGTGTGTGTGCTTATCTATGTAGAGGACTGCTAATAATTTTTGGGTATTTACTTTGTATCCTGCTATCTTACCCCTTTTTTTATTAATTCTAGGAGCTTCTCAGTGAAGGTTTTTGGATCTTCCAAGTACAGTATCATGTTATCTGCACATAATGATTGTGTAACTCTTTCTCTACCTGTATTTATTCTTTCTATTTGTCTCTCTTGTCTAATGGCTCTTGCTAATGATTCCAGAACTATATTGAAAAGCAGTGGTAATAGGGGCCATCCTTGTCTTGTAACTGATCTCAGAATAAAATGATTTAAGTTTTTCCTCATTTAGTATTATATTTGCAATTGGATTGTCATGGACAGCTTTTATCAGATTGAGGTACAAGCCCTCTATTGTACTTTTCTGTAGAGCTTTGGTAATGAAGGAGTGTTGGACTTTCTGCATCAATTGAGATGATCATGTGATTTTTGGATTTGGCTTATATTCATGAGGGAGATTGGCCTGTAGTTTACTTTTCTAGTTGCATCTTGCCTCCAGGAATAGTTTTAGGAGAAATGTTCCCTTTTCAATTTCACTGAAGAGTGAGTAATATTGGGTTTATATCTTCTGTAAATTACTTTTAGGATTCAGCTGTGACTCCATCAGGATCTGGACTTTTCTTTGATTGTAAGTTTTTATTACATTTTGAATTTCCAATTATTATTGGTTGTTGAGAGTACTTTTATCCTCTTCATTCAGTTTTCGTAATTTGTTTCTTTCTTCTCTGTCTTCAGTACTGTGAGAGTAAAGATTTTATTGATAACCTTTTTATTTCCACTTGGTCTGTGATAATTTCATCCTTTTCATTCTTACTGCTTGTATTTGAGTTTTTTCTTTCTTTTTTGTGAGGTTAGCTAGGAGCTTACCAATTTTTTTTAATCTTTTCTTTCATTTCTTTTCTTATCTTTCACTAACTTCAGTAAGGTCCAAAACTCTTATTTTTACTTTCATTCAAGTGGTTTTTGCCAGCTTGTAATTGAGTTTTTAATTTCCTATATACCTCTTTTAATCTCCTTCATGCATCCTATTCCTTTCGTATATTGCTAATTCAAGAATTCTATCATTTTTCTCTTCTCCTCTATTTTTATGTGTCTTCTTTAAAAGAACTCAGCAATTCTTTCATTATAGTTATCATTTCTTTTTTGACTTCAAAGATTATTTCTGATCTGATTTCCTGTATATCTTTCTGCAGCTGTTTCTTCACTTCAGTCGCTATTATTTCAGAGACTTTAGGTGTGTGATTTCCAACTTCCTCTATGCAGTGTCTCCTGCATTTATTCTGAGGGTTTAGAGCCTGAGAATGCATTTTGCTCCTTCTCTTTGTCGTATGTCACTGTCCTCTGACCTTTGATGTAGAGTTCTGATACAGTTATTACCTTAGCACCTACCGAAACTCTTAGTCAAGGGAGATTATGTGGTGAAGGCAGTTACAGTTTATTCTTTACAGAACTACAATTAGGAAGACTAATAATCATTAGTGATATTTAGCACTTGAATATATCCTTTGTAACTAATGACTTTGTATTTTAGATCATAAGAACAGACATTATGTCTGTGAAGCTAAGCAGATATTCATTTTGGAGGTGGCATTTAAATTAGTTCCCTTAGGTTCTGTCTGATCACCACTCCTTGGTATACATGGACTCTCCAGGCACACCAGTTTACCCTGGCTACCTGTTGCCCCCTCTCTCAATTAAGAAAGAAAGAGTGAAAATGCTCTCATAGATTTTGGTATAACAAAGTGTCTCAGCTCACAGGGTGCAGGTCTACCAAATTTGAAGTCATCCAGATGTGCCTGGCTTGGGTTTGGCTGCTTTGCTGTGCTTCTTCCCATTGCATACCATGGAAGTGAACCTGCCATGCCCCTCTGGCAAGATGTTTAGCTCCTGAGTTAGCAGGATGGGTCCCTAGGCTTTCTGCAGGGAGTTCTGCTGCAGAGTTCCATACCAGGCCTATCTGATAGAGGAGGTTCCTGTGAGTGCACGGATGGCCCTCCAGACACACCAGGCCTGGGCATTTGCTGGAAATGTATCAATCCAGCAGGGAATAGGGCCCCCACACACACACCAGGCCTGGGCTCTGGCTGCAAAGGGATCCAGTGATCAGGCCTATACTGTATTAATTAGGGACTAATGATAAGAAAAAGATGCACATATATTCACTAAAGACAATTTTTTCAAATATTTATTATCAATAACTGCTTGAGTTCATGAATGTTGATCAACTGCATATACAGTACCAACTATGTTAGCATGTTTCTAAAAGTGCCAAAGTACTTATTGTAAATTGGTAAAGAAATAAGAGCAGACTTGCAAGTGAGACACAAGTCTAAAAAAAGTAGGTAAAGAATAGTTTCTGCAGGAACTTATGTACTTTGGAATTCACAATTTTATATGTGAACCCCAAATGTTCACAATGTGCAGATAAGAAGTGTTTTGAGTAAGAGACTTAATGGGATTTCAGTTTTAGAAAGAACAATCTGATATTGTTATGGAAAATGTATTGGAGGACTGCAGACTTAATGTCAGCAGTGAAAGGAGTTATAAGTACTGCAAATGTGTGGGTTAGCCACATGCCAAAGCATGAAAGTGGGAATGAAAACAAAAACTCTTAAAGTTATTTCTATGAACTATATCACATTTGTTTTTTATTTCATGTGGAAAGTAAAGAAAAGGAAGGACTTTTGGATGATGCCTATTTCTGGTTTTGCTGACTAGATACATAAGTACGGTGATGTTTGCCTCAGTTACTCTTCTCTCATTGATGGGACAAATACCAAATACCTAAAATGAAGGAAGGAAAGGTTTATTTAGCTCACATTTACTGGAGATTTCAGTCCATACTCAGCTGACTCCAAGACAGAGCAGCACATGGCAGTGAGCAGCTATTCATGGCAGCCGCAAAGAGCAAGAGCAAAACAGAGAAGCAGCAGCAGCAATGGCTACAGACAGCAAGTCGGTCTCCCTTATGTTGCATTCAGGCTATCTACACCAGGCTTGGTATAGTACTCACATCCATATTCCCAGCAGCACTCACACCCATAATCCCAGTGGGTCATGAGTTAATCACAAACTCTAGAAGTCTGCCCCATGACCACATGAGGCTTTGGGGGGACAACTAGACACAAAGTATGACAATGCCCTTCTTAAAAGTGACGTGAAAAATAAGGAAAACATATTTTTAAAGAAAGATAAGAAATTCAGGAATTCAAAATAAACATTTGGAAAATGTTACTGGTGCCATCAAGTGAGAAGTGGAATAGCTCTTGAAATCAGTCAAGTAGTCAAGCCTAGACACTTGAAGTAAAGTGCTCACAGAGATAATCAAAGACAGAAGAGTGGATGATTTATACAGGAAAAAAGCATGAAATTAGATGTTATGTGATGGCTTATAGAGTTCTAATAAACACTGAGACACGTAAAATACAAAAGACAGCAAAATGAGATTGAAAATTAAGAGAAGCATGAAAACATTGGAAAGACATCAATCTCAGGATGTACAACAGAGTAGCTGGGAACTCATGACAATCTTGCCTCAGCCTCCCAAGCACTGAGATTATGGATGCTAGCCAGCATGCCTGGCTTTCTCTTCTAAAATAAGCACATAAAGCTTAAAATAAGCAATATTTAAGGTTTATTACAAAAGTTACATTATTTGTTGTATTTTCTCAGGTTTAACTATTCTCAATTTTAATTTTACCAATATATTACTTATAGTTGTCTGTTTAAATTAGCAAACGAGTTATTTTATCCCAATTTTTTGTACTAATGACTAGGGTGCCAGGCATATAGCTCAGTGGCAAGTGCAAGGTCCTGAGTTCAATCCCTGGTACCGCCAAAAAACAGTAATAATATGGAAAATGTCTATATATTAATAAATTCTTTGAAAACTACTGGAACTTACCTTTGATACTGTGAAAGGTTACAAAATCTCAATGGAGTCACTAAAATTAACCTCACTAATGTCAACCTAACATAAATAAATAAGTGAATAAATAAAGCTGAGAGATTATATAAGGAATGTTTAGGTAGTAACTATTACAAGGGACTCTTGACAAGCACCATCAACACTTTATAGATGTACTTTTGCATGGACATCAGTCCAGCAATGGTCTTTATTACCTAAATACTGACTGATACATTTTAGTGGACTTATTAAACATATGACTATACTGACTTACATTCTTTTTAACCTCTGAAATTATAAAGGCATTAAGACCCCTCCTCAAGATAGACTACTTGACTAAAGCAGTCATCTAATTTTCAAATCTATTCTGAAACCAAATAAAATTGTTTTGGTTTCTAAGTTTTTATTGTTTCTAATTAGTTTTCACACACATAATTGTTTTCTTGACACACCTTTATTCACATTTTGTTTTTCTCTTTTTGAGAGAGGGTTTCACTATGAAACTCAGGCTTGACTTGACCTCATTTTGCAACCCCGGCTCAAACTCACAGTAATGCTTCTGCCTCAGACTTCATGATGATATTACTGGTGTGTGCCACCATACAGAAATCTCAGTATTGTTTTTATTCACATTTCTCTAATGATTAAGAATACTGGAAATTTTTTCATTAATTTATTGGAGTTGCAGTTCTGCATCTAGTGTCCAGTTGCCTATTCTCTGATTGATTCTCAACTTTTGCCTTAAAATTTCCTTAGAATCTGTTTAAAATTTGCTGATAATGACATATTAAGTTGACTTATTTAATTTAGCATTTATCCTGTGGTTTTTCTTGTTATCCTCTTGTTTTCAATATTTTTTGCCTGTATAATTTAGAGAATCTTTCTTTAAAATATACAGATAAATTTTATTTTTCAATTTGAAGATGTGCGTCATTGACATTTATTGTGATATATTTGGATTTTATTTAACTTTTTCTAGGGTTTTTCTGTATTTCATTCTTAATGTTTTGTGGTGTATATTCTTCTTTATTACATGCTTGACTAAGTTATATACTCTTGATTAAGATTTTCCTGATTTTTAATCATATTTTATCTCATCTATTATCTTGGGGGCTGTCCTCAAAATTTTAACATATACAGGAAACAAAAGTAAAAGCTAATCGTAATACTTAGTTTCTATACAAACATCAAAGCTATTGAAGGATATTTTAATCTTTGCTATAATAAATTACTGTAATCAGTAATTTATATATCCTTTTTCTACTCCTTTTTAAAAAAAATTAAAAATTAATTTTATTGGGAAAGGACAAATGAGAAAGTATCAACGAGTTAGCAAAAACAGTTACAATAATTAATACAGAGCATACTATTGTTTTTTAAAGTAGTTATTCACAGTACAAGATGCAGACATGATATTTTTTTCAGACATGATATCTTGTTTAAACACTAATAGTACAAATCTTTCTTCTCATTGAACTCAGAGAAAGTAGCTATATATCCTATTTTGTGTGTGTATACACACACACACACACACACACATTTATTTATTTATTTATTCATTTTTTTAATTTATTTTTTATTTTATGGAAGTACAAATATCAATCAGACAGTTTCAAGTCACCTTAACAAGACAGATTCGATAAATTAATACATTGCAAACTGTTTTCATAATGTTTTGGTATCGTGCAAGATGCATACATGATATTACATTTACAGATACTATTTTAGCAGATGTCTCTTATCAGTAAATTAAGGGTGTAGCTGATTACTTATCTTATTTTCTATACATGAATTATGTCAAAAATTCAATAATTATTTTCCTAGTTGATGACTGTAGTACTAGAAACCGAAATAATATCCTGTCCAATCACCATTAGTACAGATCTTGCCTCTCCTATGATTATGTAGAAGCACAGCGCTATCTATCCCAACTGTACTGTCTATACACACAAATAATGTTATTTTCTTTCTACACCCCTTCCTTTGTCTACACCTGTCAAAGGTGGGCACTCCATTGTCATTCAACTAACTTAGGTGCTTGAACTCGACACCACAGTCCAACACAGTCCAGCATTCCACAACAATAGTGAGTTATTCAAAGAAGTTGTCAACCATAGCCATTTACAGCTCAGCTTAATATTATGGCGCTACGATGTATTCTTCATTTTTATACTTTTCTGCTGGATGGTTAAGACCTAGATAGATCAAGAATTATATACCAACACATGAACTTTATATTTCTTATGTGGCCAGTGAAGTTCTCTCAGGGTTAATCTTGTAGTCCTGTACATTATTCTGTAGACCCTTTGTCTGTGTCATCCATGTGGATGAGTCACAGCCAAGGCTTGACCACTTTTCTCTCTGTGAGTGCTTGAGAGAAAGTTTTCTCTTCATGTGATTCTCCCCAGGCACACTATAGAACTTCGATCTCTTTCCTCTGTGGCTCCATAATCTCCTTGTTCAGAAAATTTGGAGCTCACTTAGTTTCATGATGTTGCAATACAGGTTTTCCTATGTCCTGAGTCTTCACTGACCTTGAAAGGCTAGGGCCAAAATGTTGGCTGACCTTTTGGCTCTTCTATTTCTCCAACTCTGACTTGTGAACTTAGGTTGCTAACAAGCCAGAAGAAAAGCTGATTAGTATCCTGCAGCATATGCCATTTACCTTATCTGACTCAATTGATTTTAGTTGTTGTACGTTTCTTTTTGTATTTCTGCTTTTCGCTTGTTACACTAGGGAGACTATGATATTTACAAATGTGTGTCTGGTTTATTTCACTTATGAGTATATGTTCAAGTGGCATCTACTTCAATATAGGTGCTTCAAACTTATCATTCTTAATAGCTGAGTAATACTCCATTATATAGAAATACCACATCTTTTTCAAGCATTCCTCATGTGATGGACATCTTGGTTGTTTCCAAGATTTTGCTATCACACATTGTGCTGCTATAAACATAGGTACAAGTATATCTCTATGATACAATGTTTCCAGATCCTTTGGGAAAATTCCCAGTAGGGAGATAGCTGGCTTGAATGGGATTTCTAGTCCTACTGTTTTGAGGAGTCTCCACACTGACCTCCACAATGGTTGTACCAGTCTACATTCCCACTAGCAGTGGAGAAGTGTTCCCTTTTCCCCACAACCTCTCCAAGATTTGCTGGTGGTTGATTTCCTAATGATAGCCATTCTTTCCGGAGTGAGATGGTATCTCAGTGTTGTTTTTATTTGCAGTTTATGGATGGCTAGCAATGTGGAGCATTTTTTCATATATTTATTGGTTTCTTTAATTTCATTCTCTGAGAAGTGTGGATTCATCTGAGATGCCCATTTCTGAATTGGGGTTTTAAATTTGAGGGCCCTGTTATATCTTAGTTCTTTAAATATTCTAGACAATAGTCCTCTGTCTGATTGCTTATTAGTTAGGATTTTTTCAAAGTTTGTGGGTTGTCTTTTCACTCTGTCGACAATTTCTTTTGACATGCAGAAGCTCCTTAAGAAGAGTTGATACCAGTTGTTGATTCTTTCAAGAGCTTCCCGTGGGAATATATGTTTGTTCGTGAACACTTTTTAATCCATTTTGACTTTAACTTAGTGCATGGTGATAGAGCTGGGTCAAGTTTTAATTTTCAGCATGTAGAAAGCGATGTTTTCCAGCACCAATTGTTAAAGAGGATATCTTTCTTCCAGTGAGCTTGTGTAGCCCGTTTGACGAAGAAAAGATGGCTGAGTGTTTTCGTACATGCCTCTGGGTCTTCTAATCTATTCCATTGATCCTCAGGTCTATTTCGTTGCCAATACCATGTTGATTTTATCACAGTAGTATAATTTCAAGTCTAGGATTGTAATGCCTCTTGCCTTGCCTTTGTTGGCCAAGATTGTCTTTGCTATTCTAGGTCATTTGTGGTTCCAAATGAATTTTAGGATTGATTTCTCTATATCTGGGAGGTATGTTGGTGGCAGTTTGATAGGGATTGCATTAAATCTGTACATAAATTTTGGGAGTATGACCATCTTCACTATGTTTGTTCTTCCTATCCAGGAGCATGGAATATCTTTATATTTTCTGAAATCCTCTATAATCTCTTTTCTTAGGGTGTTGTAATTTTCCGTGAAAAGATTTTGACTTCCTTGGTTAAGTGAATCCCAAGGTATTTCATTTTCCACGGTGCTATTGTAAAAGGTATTGTTTCTATTGTTTCCCTTTCATTGTGTTTGTTATCTGTGTAGAGAAATGCTATTGACTTTTGAGTATTGATTTTGTATACTGATATGCTACTGAATTTCCCTGTCAGTTCTAGTAGTTTCTTGGTGTAATTTTATGGGTCTTCCAAGTAAAGTATCATGTCATCTGCAAATAGTGATAATTTAACTTCTTCTTTTCCTATTCTTATTCCCTTCATTTCTCCTTCTTTTCTAATGGCTGTTGCTAAGGATTCCAATACTATATTGAATAGGAGTGGCGATAGAGGACATCCATGTCTTGTACTTCATTTAAGAGTAAAAGATTTCAGTTTTTCCCCACTTAGCATTATATGAGCTTTTGGGTTGTCATAGATGGCTTTTATCAAGTTAAAATAGGGTCCATCTGTTCCAATTTTCTGTACGACCTTGAACATAAATGAGTGTTGGACTTTTTCAAAGGCTTTCTCTGCATCGATTCAGATGATCATATGGTTTTTAGATTTCAGTCTCTTAATGTAGTGTATTACATTTATGGATTTTCGAATATTGAACAATTCTTGTATCCCTGGGATGAATCCTACCTGGTCATGGTGTATGATCTCCTTGATGATTTGCTGTATTCTATTTGCCAGGATTTTGTTGAGTATTTTTGCATCTATGTTCATGACGGAGATTGGCCAGCAGTTCTCCTTTTTGGTTGTGTCTTTCCCTGGTTTTGGAATCAGTATTATATTTGCCTCCAGAAATGATTTCTGGAGGACTTTTTCCTTTTCAACTTCGTGGAAGAGTTTGTGGAGTGTGGGGATTATATCTTCTATAAATTTCTTGTAGAATTCATCTGTGAATCCATCAGGACCTGGACTTTTCTTTGTCGGTATGCTTTTTATTAAGTTTCATATTTCGGTGGCTGTTATCACCTTATTGAGAGTTGTTATACCTTCTTGATTCAGTTTTGGTAATTTGTACCTTTCAAGGAATATGTCCAATTCTTCTGTGTCTTCTATTCTTTGAGTATAAAGATTTTCGAAGTAACTATTGATATTCTTTTGAACTTCCACTGGGTCTGTGATGATTTCACCCTTTTCATTCCTTATCGCTTGTACTTGAATTTTCTTTTGCCTCTTTTTGATGAGGTTGGCAAGAGGCTTATCAACTTTATTTAGTTTTTTAAAGAACCAACTTTTTGATTTGTGGATTCTTTGAACTGTTTTTTCATCTCAATTGAGTTAATTTCTGCTCTAATCTTTATGATTACTTCCCGTTTTTGTGCTCTGGGTTTTGTTTGTTCTTCTTTTTCTAGTTGTCGCAGGTACAACATTAAGGTACTAATTTGTTCCCTTTCTGTTTTCCTAATGTGTGAGTTCATAGCTATTATTTTCCCTCTAAGAACTGCTTTCATCGCATCCCATAAATTCTGGTAAGTTGTACTTGAATTTTCATTGAATTGTAGATATTGTTGAATTTCTTGTTGAATTTCTTCTGCAACCTATTGATTACTGAGTAGGGTGTTGTTTAGTTTCCATGAATTTAGTGCGTTTTTCAGGATTCTTTTCTCATTTGTGTACAGTTTCATTGCATTGTGGTCAGATAGTATGCATGGGATAATTTCCGTTTTCTTGCATATACTTAGGCATGACCTCTGGACTAGTATGTGGTCTATTTTGGAAAATGACCCATGTGCAGCTGAAAAAAAGTGTGTATTCAGCTGTGGTTGGGTGGAACACTCTGTATATGTCCCCCAGGTCCATTTGTTCCAAGCTCTGGTTCAGTTCTGCTACTTCCTTCCTAATTTTTTGTCTGGTTGACCTATCTTTTTCTGATAAGGGTGTGTTAAGATCTCCTGTTAAAATTATGTTCTTAGACATTAAGTTTTTCATGTCCCTTAAGATTTGTCTTACATAGTTGGGTGCTCCTGTGTTTGGTGCATAGATATTTATGAGTGTTACTTCTTACTCTTGAATTTTTCCCCTGACCAGCATATAGTGGCCTTCTTTATGTCATTTGATCATTCTTGGTTTGAGGTTGAGACTGTCTGAGAACAGAATTGCTACTCCTGCTTTTTTCTGAGGTGCTGGGCATTTAGTATTGTTTTCCATCCTTTGACTTTGAGCCTATGAATGTCCTTTTGAGTTAAGTGTGTTTCCTGTATACAGCATATTGTTGGATTTTGTTTCCTAATCCACTGTGCCAGTCTATTTCTCTTAATTGGAGAATTGAGTCCGTTTACATTTATGGTTATAATTAAAATGTGCTGACTTATGTTTGTCATGATAGTTACCTGGTATTGTTTAGTCTTTTGTAACCTGTGTTTAACTGACTGTCCTGTTTAATGGGTTCCTTCCATTCTCATTCATGGAGTTCTTGTTGTTGTGGTCTCTCTCTAAAACATCTTTCAGCAGCCTGTGAAGGGATGGCTTTGTCATCATGAAATTCTTTAGTTGTTCTTTGTCATGGAAGTACTTCACTTCTCCATAAAACTTGAAAGAGAGTTTTGCAGGGTATAGTAGTCTGGGGTGGAATTTGTTTTCGTGTAGGTCTTGAAGAACTCTGCTCCATGCTCTCCTTGCCTTCATTGTTTGTGTAGAGAAGTCAGCTGTAATTCTGATGGGTTTTCCTTTGAATGTGAGCTCCTTCTCTCTAGCAGCTTTCAGTATATTATTTTTGTGTTGGATTTCTGGTATCTTAACTATCATATGTCTCGGTGTGTTTCTACTTGGGTTGAGGTTATTTGGTGTTCTGTATGCTTCGGTGACCTGAATGTTGGATTGTTTCCTCATATTTGGGAGGTTTTCTGCAATTATTTCTCCCCAAATTCTTTTTATGTCATTTGTATTGACTCCTTCATTCTCATTGAAACCAATTATTCTCACATTGTTCATCCTGGCATCATCTTGCAGGTAATGGATTATTTTTCCTGCATTCTCATTGTTTTTAAGAGATCCTTTTTCACCTTTTCACTAGCTGCTCTGGCATCTTCAAGATCTGAAACTCTGTCTTCGCTTTCACTCAAACGGTTTTGTAGACTTGTGATTGATATTTTTATTTCTTCTATATCTCTTTGACTATGTTTCATGTGTTCTATTTCTTTTCTGTGTTGTTCATTCAAGGAATCCATCATATTTCTGATCTCCTCAATTTCTTTATCCATGTCTTCTTTAGAGGTAGTTATTAATTCTTTTTCTGCTGTGTTTCTTCCAAGTTGGATTTCCTCTGTATATTTCTGGACTTGTTTCTGCATTTCAGATGTTATGACTTCAAAAAGTTCTTTTTTGATTTCAGAACTTATTTCTGCTTTGAGTTCATCATGCTCTTTCTGCTGTTGTGTCTTTGCTTCAGATGCTGTTAATTTATGTACGTCAGCTGGAACACTGCTCTCTGCACTTGTTCTGGGTGAGCATATTTTTTCCACCCAATGTTTCTGGAATTCCTTCTTTATTTCAGATACTATGTATTCAGATATTTCTTTTTTAATTTGGGGAATTACTTCTCATTTTATTTCTTCTATAGCTTTCTGGTGTTCCATTGCTACTGTATCTGTTAATTCATTCATTGCAGCTGAGCTAGTGTCCTCTGTCCTTCCTGATGGACTCGAGGTCTGGGATTGCATTTTTCCCCTTCTCTTTGTCATTTTGTATAGCACTGACCTTTGACCTTTGGTGTAGAGCTTTGGTGCAGCTATAACCTTAGCTTGTTATAAGATTTGGGTGCCAGTCTATTAAGTTTGAGATTTTTGAGATATCCCTATCCTGGATCTAGCTGTTTTGTTCAGTTCCTTTTTTGCTGCAGCTCCTTTAGTTCCCCTCTGTTGGTTCCCGGGGTCAGCCCTCCTGTGTCAGGCAGGTCGTTCCCCAGGTGGGTGGGCCTGGGCTTTGGTGAGTCTTCTTGGCTCACAAAAGGATAGTGGATGATCTTATTCACTGAGTAGGCTGTACATTGTTGGCAGCCTGTGCTGGGTCTGGGTCTACATGACGTAACCCAAGAAGGCTGGGAAAGGTCCCTCTGGTTCAGTGGGCCTGGAGCCCTCACTCACAGGCCAGTCTGTGCTGGGTTTAGGTCTGTGGCATGGGACTGAAGATTGCTGAGAAATGTCCCTCCGGTGTGGCAGGCTTGGAGATCTCACTCCAGGCCAACCTGCACTGGATCTTGGACTGTGGGGTGGGACCGGTAATCACCTGGAAATTTTTCTCTGGCACGGTGTGCCTGGAGCTCTCACCAGGCCATGGTGGGTAGAGGGGCAGTGAATCCCTGGGAAATGTCTCTTGGGCACGGTGGGCCTGGAGTTCTACACTCACTGAACTTTGATGCCCAGAGTATCGGGTAAATTCCCACTCCTTCAGCGGGCTTTAGGGCAGGGGATCTGGTGAGGCATTGGTAAGTGGGCCCTGTGGTTTCAGGCCAGTCACTGGCTTGGAGGGTTTGGGGCCTGGGATCTGCGTAGCGTGCGTGGGAAGAAGCCAATGGCTCTCCTTCAGACTCATCACAGTGTGACTGATCTGGGAAGCCTGGTGAGTGGTGCAGATTTGCACTCGCTGGGAGAGCTTGGGGCGGGATTCAGGAGGCTGCTGGAGTCAGCCACTTTCTCGGTCGTGGGTCACACTGTCTCGGGAGGTCTCTGGGGCTGGACGGTTGTGGGCGGGATGAGGAGGATGGCCGCTGCGCTGTCTATGGTCGGTCTCTGGGGCTGGGCGGGCGCGGGCGGGATGGAGGAGGATGGCGGAGTCGGCCGCGCTGTCTGTGGCCGGTCTCTGAGGCTAGCTTTCTACTGCTTTATAGTATTATTTTATTTATTTGTGTTCTTATACTAGTAAATTGTAAAATTTTCAAATAATGGTTGCATTACATTCATAGAATACAAGATGACTTTATTTTAAATTAACATAATATTCATATATGTTTATAAATACAATTATACAATGTGTCAGGTTAGAATCCAGGTAATTACCATTTCCATTGCTAACACTTTTATATTTTGGAAACCTTTAATTTTTTTCTAATTATTTTAAATTTATAGCTACTTTCTATAGTCTTTTGTTACTTTTAGAAGGTGTAGAATACCCAATATGATTCTTCCTCTCTAGCTATATTTTAGTATCCTCCTATCCTTTTTAATTTTTATTGATAACCATTCTCTTCTCTCAGTTCAACTTTTTTAACTTCTGCAAATGAATAACATTTGGCATTTGCCTTTATGTGACTTTTTATTTAGCTTAATGATCTCCAATCATACTTTCCAATTGCTGAAAATGACAGGATTTTATGTTTTGTATAGCTACATAATATTCCACTGTGTGTATTACCATAGTTTCTTTTTACAAAGCTCAATATAGGATACCACCCACTCAGGACCCTCCTCCTGTCCTCTAGGACAGGAGCTTTTTTTCTCTCAATAAAATATATTCTGCTCATTAAAAAAATCTCAATATAACTAAATATCAAACAAATGCAAATCAAAGGTATAAAAAAATAGCACCTTACCCCAGTTTAAAAAGCTATAATTAAAATACCATCAAAAAATGTAAAGATAGAATAAAATTTGTACATTACTAGTAGAAATATAAATACAGCTATTTTGGCAAGTGGTAGATCAGTTTGTCAAAATAAATAAAAGGAGAACTGTACTATAATAGGAACTCATTGTATATAAGTTACAGCACATCCCCATGTTTGTCAAAGCATTATTCGCAATAACAAAGTACAGAATAAACAATGGTACCAATCAATATAAGTTCATGAAGAAAATACGAGATATTTTCATATTTAACTATTATTTACACATATTTATCCATTTGGAAACTACTTTTCATCATTTCTTTTTATATAACTGATCTTCCTGAAATTATCTCCCTTCTTTGCTCTTCCTTTAAAGATTCCTTGGTCATACATATTATCAGCTACTACTTGAAAAACATTTTAATTCATTGTTCTCCTTGAAGGACAAAATATTAAGAATATAATTTTAAATCAGTTTCATTTCATTACTTTCTAGATACTCTCACATATCAAGTTCACTATTAAGATTCTTTGATATATTTCCCACACTGTTTGGGTTTTATTCATGAACTCTGCACTTATACCTATGTTTTAGAGATTTCTACATACTTTCTCTTCCAGTACATTCAGTGTTTATGTTTTAATATTTCGAAATTTCATCCATTTTTACTTTGATGTAGTGCATGGTGAAAGACATGTATCTAATTTTAGGATTTAGCATGTCAAAAGTCAGTTTTATTAACGTGGCTACTTCTCTTCCAGTGAACATGTCTGGCCATTTTGTCAAAGATAAGGTGACTGGGTATGCTTGGAGCTGTATCCACATCTGTAAATCTGTTCCTCTGATCCTCTGGTCTGCTTTTGTGTTCCAGCACCATGTTGATTTATCACAGTAGGATTGCAGTACAATTGCAAGTCAGAAATTGTAATGCTTCCTTCATTGCTTTTGTTACACAAGACTGCTTTTGCTATTTTAGGACTCTCTAGTTCCAGATGAGTTTTAGTAACATTTTCTCTAGTTCCGTGAGATATGTTAATTGAATTATGATGGGAATTGCATTAAGTCTATATAACAGGTTTCAGAGTATGGCCACCATTTACTTTAAATTGGGTCTTTCTGCCTACGCACAAGGGATATATTTCCATTTTCTAATAGCCTCTTTCATCTTTTTTGTAGTACTGTATTTTCAATATATAAATCCTTCACTTCCTTTAGTAGATTGAATCCTAAATCTATCTTCCTTCCTTCCTTCCCTCCTTCCCTCCTTTCTCTCTCTCTCTCTCTCTCTCTTTCTCTCTCTCTCTCTCTCTCTCTTTCTTTTTCTTTCTTTGGACGCTATTGTGAAGGGTGTGGTTCCTTAATTTCTCTCAGTTGCTTTGTTACTTATGTACAGGAATGTTCTTAATTTCTTTCTTTCTTTTTTTTTTTTTGCGGAACTGGGGATTGTGGGGATTGAACTCAGACCCTTGCACCTGCCAGGGAAGCGCTTATTCTACTAAGCCATCTCCCTGGCCCATGTTCTTAATTTCTGAGCATTGGTTTTTTTATCTAGCTAGATTTCTGAATTTGGTTATTCAATATAAAAGTCCTTTGGTGGAGTTTTTGGAGTCTTCTATGTACAGTATCATGTCATCTGTAAAGAGTGATAATTTAGCCTTTTCCTTTCCAATCCTTACCCTTATCCATGTTATTTTTTTCTCTTCTCTAATTGCTTTGGCTAATATTTCCAGAACTATGCTGAAAAGAAGGTGATATTAGACAACTTTATCTTATTCCTGAATTTAGAATGAAAGTTTTCAGTCTTTGTCCAGTAAGTAAGATGCTATCTGTTGATTTGTCATGGACGACTTTTACCAGACTGACCATCTTTTTCAATTTTCTGCAGGAATTTTATCATGGATGAGTGCTAGATTTTGTCAAAAACTTTTTCTTCATCTATTGACATCATCATGTGATTTTCATCTTTGTTTCGGTTGATAAAGTTATAATACATTTGTTGACTTACTTATGTTGATCCATCCCTGCACTACTAGGATGAACCCCACCATGGTACATAATCTATTGATTTTCTACATTCTGCTTGGTAGTGTTGGATTTTGGCATCAATGTCTGTTAGAAAGACTGGGCTCTAGTTTTCATTTTTGGTTGGAGCTTCTTTGGTTTTGCTATTAGGGTAATACTGTCCTCCAAAAAAGAGTTAGAAGTATTGTTTCCTTTTCATTTTTTTAAAAGAGTTTGAGAAAGATTGATATTTAAATTTCTCTAAATTTCTTGTAGAATTCAGCAGTGATTTTATTTATTTAGCTTTTATTTACTGCTAAGTTTTTAATTACAAACCTCAGAAATTTTCCACTTAACAAATCTAAGTTGGAACTCCACACTGCATTTTTCAGAATGCTCCCAGATAATTCTCATGGTGCTCCTAACAGCATTTCTTTACAGTGATTCAGGTTTTTATATCTACCTGTATCTAAAATAGAGGTTAATAAATATTAGCTAAATTGTGAATGATAGAACCCTAAATATTTGTGATTAGAAAATATGAGCCAATGAATGACGCTTCTGTGGGGCCAAGATTATCTTCAGATACATGGCAACCTTCACTTCATAAGCTGTAGAAGAGGAAAATTAAAAAAGGAGAGACAAGGTAATTTTTGAGAAGAAGGCTAGTGGAGGGGGGAGAGCCTAGTATTGCAGTCTTAGCCAGAAGTCAAAGTTGATGAGCTGTCAGCAGCCAATCTTTATGGTGATGTGTCGAAGTCTGTATACAGAACTTCCCCAGGGTATCCAGTGCAGAATTTCAGTTGGATAAGGGCATTATCTTTCTTTCATCACAGGGTTGCTTTCAACACATCAGAAAACACTGTATCAGTCTTTGACAGAGGCTGGCAATTCAAACTGTGGAGATAATCTGATGCCTTTAAAACTGGCTGATATTTTCATTTGTGATTCCATATGACAACAACACCCACCTCTCTTCTGTTTTGTACCTTGCAGTGAAGTTTGGTAGCAACTCGATATATATTTGAGGGCAGGCTTGTTGATGGGGTGCAGCAAGAGAATAATAATACCAACATTTCTGGCATCTGATATAGTAACTTTAGGGGAAATTATACCTAGAGCAATGGCTCCAATTGGAACTTTAAAAAGCTGGCAAATCTCCAGAGGGATTTGAGAGTTATGGCCTGAAGTTAGCCTCTGGAAATATAGATAAGCAAGAATAAAACTTGTTTGCCGTTTTTAAGTGTAGAAAATTATTTCATGTCAACATGTCCAGTTTTGTCTCCAAGCATAATTTAAGGTTTGGTGTAATGACTTTAAGAAAATGTGGAAATCTTAACAAAAATGAAGTATTCAGGAAATTGGTCTCAGAATAATCATCTCAATAATGAATGGTAAGAACCAATTGTTATAATTATTGCTTAGCAACATAGCAGTGCCAATTCTTTATCTTCATAGAAAACAAATTTTACTAGTTTCTTCTTACTTGCTGTCTGTTTGTAGATGTTCCTTTTTGCATAGTTGGCATAGGACAGCCTCTGATGTGGCAAAATAACTGTAGTGGGTTCTCTTTGGGTAATATTTTTGGCTTCTCCAATCTTTCATCTCCTTTAAGCAGTAAATCCCTTTGCTCTTTCAAACAGTTTCTGAAACCAGGTTGACATGACCAGTAATATCTGCCAGGAAGCATGGCAGTTCTGCTTAGAATGACCCAGAAGGCCTGGAAAATACTTGGCTGTAAGGTTTTGTGCTAAGAAATGTGGCACCAGAGATCAGAAGAGATTCATGCTTCTTCAGCTTTTAGTCTGTACTCAAGTGCTATGTTGTGGGTGACCAATGGCAAAAGCTGGAGTAAAACCTCCTTAATCTGTGCCACTGCCAGTGCCTTCTCCATCTGTCAAGAGGATTTCCCTCTTAAATTTTTAGGTACTTCATTACTATTTCCAATGGTATTTTTGTTTCTGTGATCCAAGATTTTAATCAGACTCATGCCAAACTCTAGAAGGCTTGTGTTTTTCCTTCCTTTGACCGATTTTCTTGACTTTATCCATATTGCTTGATTTATGGCCATACTGACATTTGGCCTCAAAACTGACTTTAATCTCTGGATATATAAATTTCAGATGGTGTTTTTTTTTCTTTATCCTCTTTTCCCTGATATGATTCTAAATATGTAAAGAGAATTATTAACCTGAAGCTTCTTGAGTTCTATTGAAGATATATGTACTCAGAACCCTTGTAGGTTAAAACCAGGTAACTTGCAGCTTGCTCAATGTTTGTTCAAATAGAAACTCCCACGCAGAATTTATAATTCTCCATTACAAACAGCAATACAAAGGATGAAACTTATGAAACAATTTTCCACCAATTGAACTCATGCAGCCTAGGATCGTTATACCTGAGAAAATAAATGATGCAGGATCCAAATCACATCAGCTTTGCACCATGATCACTTTCCACATCCTGACCCAGAAAATGGGCTGCAATGACAGTGCATTTATTATGCCAAATTTAAGAGCTATAGGTAAGAGTCTAGTGTTGCTTACAGATGAGATTTCCAAGACAGATATTCAGAGAGATGGATGTCCTGAATCTTTGAAGAATACTTCATAAGTCTTTATAAACTTTCTTTCAAAGCTAAACTGAAATGAATACGATTTTAGTATATTACTTTTGCTGAAATTTATCTGCAATGCAGTTGGTACATAGTGGAAGAAACTTCAAATTCATTAATATGTGGTACTGCATTTTCTTAGATATTTAATTTTATCAACATGTGTATTTTATGCTGATATAGAAAAAGTTCAAAGGCCATTAATAACCCAAAGTAATGAAAGGAGAGAAAAATTATAATTACTTCAAATTAAGCTGTGTGTGTTGTATGTATAAGTTGAAATAATAAATAATAACTGAAACATATAATGAAGAAATAGAATGATTTTGCAAGTCACTGCAGAAAATTACTGTCTGAATTAAATCATTATTCCACAGACAAAAAATGACTGAGATATTATGCAGCAACCAGAGAGGAAGAGAGATATTGTTATATATTTTACATATTGAATTGGAATCCCAAGAACGTTCAAATATTAGGAACAGGATTACTCTAATTCTAAAAAGAGAAGCAAAATGAGCCCACAAAACCACACCTGAAACTCTTAAAATGAATATTTAGAACAGACATTCAAAATTGAATTTTTTTTTTTTTAAGCGAACCACAATTTTTATTCATTCATTTCTTGCACTTGAAGTATTCTTCGATGACATCCTTGGCCTGTGATTCTTTGCCATAG
Organism: Ctenomys sociabilis; assembly: GCA_004027165.1. NCBI lineage: Eukaryota > Metazoa > Chordata > Mammalia > Rodentia > Ctenomyidae > Ctenomys > Ctenomys sociabilis. Next base: position 42,308 of record PVKA01007389.1, on the reverse strand, counting down.
ACCTTAACCACCACACAACTGCAACCAACCACTTTATGGGGTTTTCCCTCACGGTCAATTTTACAGAGGCCTACCCATTCCCCGAGTTCCCTGTGGTCGTCAACCTTAATTAGGTTGATTTGGTGCTCAGCACAAAGGGCCTCCACTAACTTTACATGCATACGCTCCTCGCAGTTGGATGCAAGCACACAGAGATGGGCTTGGCGCTTGTCTAAGGCTTTGGCAGCTTCGCGAATTCCACGCACAAGGCTATCGTGGATGAGGGCAGTCTGAGAACCTCTTGTAAAGCAGTCTTGATGTCTATTACACCTCCAGCAGCAATGCCTTCCTCGGCCATGGCGGCAGGTTACGGATGTAGTCGAATCTTGAACACACCCAAGCCTCCGCCTCCGCACAACTCCGCGGAGGCAGGGAAAGAGCAAAATTGAAATCTTTAACAGCAAATAAATGGAAAATGTCATGTATAAAAATCAACATAACATCAAGCATTGGAAAAAGACTAAGTGGGGACAGGCGAGATGGCGCCAACAAACCTTGAACTAAATAAACCTTCCCTTCCTTAATTTTGGGTGTCAGGTATTTTTGTCCCAGCAATGAGAGAAAAGTAACTGAGACAAGTACTTGACAGTGAAGATAGAAAGCAGATTCTAGATGAGAGTTGACACTTGGAGATAGGAACTTGGAGAATAAAACTGTTCAATTTTAGGTAGTACTTGACACCTAACGAAGCAAAACTCAGTCTTTCTGAAATAAACAACTATCTTGTTTTTTTTTTTTTTTTTTTTTTTCATTTTTGGGACGAAATACGTGACTCTCAAAATTAAAGAAGGAAAAGTTTATTTAGCTCATAGTTTGTGGAGGTTTCAGTCCATATGGGGCTGGCTCCATGGAAAGGTAACACATGGCAGAGGCCAGCAGTTCATGGTAGTAGAACAAAAAGGGTAAAGCAGTGGTAGACAGTGAGTCTCTCGCTCTCTCTCTCTCTCTGCCTCTGTCTCTCTCTGTCTCTGTCTCTCTGTCTCTGTCTCTCTCTCTCTCTCTCTCTCTCTCTCTCTCTCTCTCTCTCTCTTCCTTGTATTGTGTTCAGGCTTTCCAATCAAAGTTAGTGGGGAAAATAAGCTATATGAGATAACTGATTGGCAATATTATATACGAAGGAAAACTCCAAACACAAGTGCAAGAGGAAAATATGTAACACTTAAATAGTAAACATAAGAAAGCTGATCTCACTGTTAATATTGGATAAAGATAAACACAAAGATAGAGTGTTGCTACAGGTTTCTAAATGCTTAATATTAAAAGAGAAAATTTATCAAACAGCAGAGTTAACTAAGTAGTGATGGACAGAAATCAACATAAAATTGCAAAAACAAAAATTGATTTCTTAACACATATAAGTGAAATTGAAAATCCCTCATTGTACTAATAAAAGAGAAAAGCTAAATGAAAGCACAAATTACCAATATAAAGATAGAAATATTATCATCATTACAAATTCTGCACACACTTGGAATATAGTATGAAAACATTCTGAACAACATATACAAATTTGAGATAGAGGTACAATTCTCTGAGAAAAATTCCACTGATCAAGACTAACACAAATATTTTATAAATATAAATATATATATATATATATATATATTATAAATTATGGAAAATTTCAGACTCAATTATTTTATTGCAAATTCTATATTTGAGACACAAAGAACTCCATAACTTTGGTTGCTAAAAACCCCATTAACTTGTTAACCAAAGGGACCTGGGGAAGCACATCCCTGGGAAAAATATCTCAGCAAACCAGTAATAAAAATAAAATTCCTTAACATTATAAAAAAAAGTCTACAAAAGCCTACAGCAAACATCATGTTTGATGTTGAACTAAAAAAGTATTCCTCGAAAGATATAAAATAGTCAAGGTTACCTATTTGTACTGCTTTAGTATGATGATAGAGATCCTACATATTATAACAAAACAGGAATAAAACAAATAGGACAAAGAATGGAAATGAAAAAATGAAACTATCTCTATTTACAAACAGTATGCTTATTTATTGCTATGTACAGTGTAATTATCAAAAAAAAAAAAAAAACCTCAGGGGTAACACTGAAGAAATGAAGGTAAGTGTGAAAATATATAAAGCTGAGGTTAGGTGGAGCCCTCTCAGTGGAGAAAAGAAGGCACCCAGTGGCTGCTGCACATTTATTTATACACTCAGCAGGTTGATATCAGATGAAAACCCTCTGCCTAACAGCTTGTTTGCCTAGCTTACCTCAGTCACCTCATGTTGTTGGGACTGGAGCAGCTTATTCATCTGGTTTGCCTAAGGAGTTTCATGTTCTTGGGGTTGGCCTTCCTATAGACCCACATATGTCATTTATCTTCAGATTCATCTGCTCCCCACACCTCCACCTTTTCTTGTTTTGTAGTAATAAACAATGGATGGTCAGTTGGAGCTTGAGATTTGTTCAGAGGACCATGTACAAGATCTCTTCACGCCCTTTCAATTCTGGCTGAGCATACTCATTTAAGAGAAAGAGTCCTACCTATCCCAAGGATTTCAACAATTAGCCTTACAGAGCAGCTTAACTCATAACAGTAATCAGTTACTTGTGTAGGTGGACATTGATAGAAGGTATTGGTGATCAGATACCTATTTGTACGTTGGTGGTATAGTGGTGAGCATAGCTGCCTTCCAGATACCTATTTGCACTGCTTTTATAGTGAGCATATTACTATGTCATTGTTTCATAAATCATGTGGTTATTGTTGAAGACCAAGTTAAAGTGATACCTGTATTAATTAAATTAATTTTTTGCAATTAAGGTCAGTTACATCTCAGAATTTGCCTTAGAACCATGCCTTAAAACCTATGAGCTCTCTAGGGCTGGGGAGATGGCTCAGTGGAATAAGCGCTTCCCTGGCAAGTGCAAGGGCCTGAGTTCAATCCCTGGTTCTGCCAAAAAAAAAAAAAGAATAAAACCTATGAGCTCTCCTGTGTCAGTTGTCTGGATGACTCATAACCATGGCTTGAACAAATCACTTTCTATGAAAGCTTTAAAGACTTTTCTCTCTAATGATACTCCTTAGGCACACTATACACCATTGACCTCCTTCTTCTGTGGTCCAGCAATCTCTTGGATAGAAGATCCATGAATCACTAAGGTACAGGATACTGCACCAAAGGTTCTCTTATACCCTGGGTCCTAATTGATCTTGAAGAGTGTGGAGCCAAAATACTAACTGTCCTCCTAGCCCTTTGATCTTACTTTTGGTCTCCAAATCTCACTTGAACATCTAGAAGAGAAAGTTAATCATCTTAAATTGTAATGAGAACAGTAAGCTTAGTATAATTGTATTTGAATGTCAGCCATCTTGAAATACAATATAGAACTGTTATTTCCACGAACAACTCTAGTAGTTGAATCCTTGAAGAACATTAACAGGCAGAAGTTATATAGTTTTGCATAGAAATTTTGAAATCAAAACTCATATGTAATATTGTCCAGAACAATCATGATTACAATTTTGTAACACACTTAAATCTTCTATCTTGGTATAGAATGAGTTTGTTGTTGTTGTCGTTTTGTTTTGTTTTATAAGTAGCTCTATGTATTACACAGGACGACTTTACCTAACTTTTTGATCTTTAATGAGCTATCATTGATGAAATTTGTGGCACTGTCCAGACTGCTTAATGTCTAGGTATTTGTAAGTATATTGGCATATATATATAGCATATATGTCACATAAAATTTGGTAAATACAGAAGTCTCAATCTTAATTAAAACATCTATCACCATGAATAGTCATTGTTTTACTTTTTGTTTTTTTGTGAGTGTTCTCATGTTTTGAAAATCCAGTTTCTTTTTTATTATTATTTTTATGGAAGAACAAAAAGCAAGGCGACAGATTCAAGACTAATTAACAGGACAGATTTCACAAATCAATACATTGCAAAATGTTTTCATAATGTTTTGGTATCATACAAGCTATATACATGATATTAAACTTACAGGCATTATTATAGCAGATGTCTTTAATCTGTGAATGAAGAGAGTGCAGCTATATACCTATCTTATTTCTCTACAGCTGATTTATATCATAGATTCAACAATTAACACCCTCTAACTTGTTATCTCCTCGGTGTCTGTCCATAGCACTAGAAGCCTACATAATATCTTCTCCAGCCACTATTACTGCAAAGTTTGCTTCTCATAGAATTATGCAGAAGCACAGCATATTTATCCTAACTATACTGTTTATACACACACAGCATGATTCTTCCTTTGTATTTCCCCTTTTGCTTTGTCTAGACCTGTCAGAGATGGACACTCCATTGTGATTAAACCAATTTAAGTGCCTGAACTCGGTGACACACTCCAACACAGTCCAGCATTCCACAATAATAGTGAGTTATCTGAAGAAGTTGTTGACTATAGCCACTTACAGCTCTACTTATTATTATGGCCCCATGTTACATATCTTATTTTTATACTGGATGGTTAAGATGCTTCTGCTGGATGGTTAGAACCAAGATAGATCAAGACCTATATACCAAAAGATGTAGCTTTTGATTTTGATAATGTCAGTGAAGTCCCCTCAGGTACTGTCTTGTAATCCTCTGCCTTACTCTGTAGATCTTTGTCTGTGTCATCCACGCAGATGAGCCACAGCCATTGATTGACCAGTTTTCTCCCTATGAGAACCTGAGAGAAAGTTTTCTCTCCCTGTGACTCTCCCCAGGCACGCTATACATCATCAATCTCTTTCCACTGTAGCTCCATAATCTCCTTGATCAGAAAATTTGGGGAACAACTGAGTTTCATGATGTTACACTATAGGTTCTCCTATGCCCTGAGTCCTCACACCTTGAAAGGCAAGGGCCAAAATGTTCACTGGCCTTGGAGCTCTTCTATTTCTCCAACTCTGATTTGTGAACTTAGGTTGTTAACCACCCAGAAGAAAAGCTGCTTAGTACCCTACAGCATATGCCCTTCAGTTTGCACTAACTCTATCTCAATTGTTTTTAGTTGTTGTTGTACATTTCTAATTGTATTTCGTCTTTTGACTTCTAATACTACAGAGATGACACGATATTTAGACATGTGTGTCTGATTTATTTCACTTATGAGTATATGTTCAAGTGGCATCCAATTCATCATAAATTCTTCAAGTTTATCATTCTTTATAGCTGAGTAATACTCCATTATATAGAAATACCACATCTTTTTCAACCATTCCTCATGTAATGGACATCTTGGTTGTTTCAAGACTTTGCTATCACAAATTGTGCTGCTATAAACATACGTACACATATATCACTATAATATAATGTTTTCAGTACCTCTGAGAAAATTCCCAGTAGGTACATAGCCGGCATGAATGGGATTTCTAGTCCTATTCTTTATAGGAGTCTCCACACTGATCTCAACAATAGTTGTACCAGTCTACATTCCCACCAGCAGTGAAGAAGTGTTTGCTTTTTTCCCACAATCTCTCCAACATTTATTGTTGGTTGATTTCCTTATGATAGTCATTCTTTCTGGAGTGAGATGGTATTTCAGTGTTATTTCTATTTGAATTTCGCAAATGGCTATCGATGCAGAGCATTTTTTCATATATTTATTTGCTTCTTCAATTTGTCCTCTGAGAAGTATATATTCATCTCAGATGCCCATTTCTTAATTGAGTCTTTAAATTTGAGGGCTCTGTTATATCTTAGTTCTTTATATATTCTAGACAGTAGTCCTCAGTCTGATTGCTTATTAGTTAGGATTTTTTCAAAATTTGTGGGTTGTCTTTTCACTCTGTTGACAATTCCTTTTGACATGCAGAAGCTCCTTAAGAAGAGTTGATCCCAGTTGTTGATTCTTTCAAGAGCTTCCCGCGCGAAAATATGTTTGTTCATGAACTCTTTACCTACCCCTATGTCTTCAAGAGTTCCTCCTACTTTCTCTTCCAGGAGATTGAGTGTTTCTGTTTTAATGTCTAGATCTTTAATCCATTTTGACTTTAGCTTATTGCATGGTTATAGAGCTGGGTCAAGTTTTAGTTTTAGGAATGTAGACAGCCAGGTTTTCCAGCACCATTTATTAAAGAGGCTATCTTTCTTCCAGTCAGATTGCTTGGCCCCTTTGTCAGAGATCTGATAGCTGAGTGTTATCGCAGATGTCTCTTCATCTTGTAACCTATTCCATTTATTCTCAGGCCTATTTTGTTGCCAATACCATGTTGATTTTATCACAATGGCTTTGTAGTATATTTTCAAGTCAGGAATTGTGCTGCCTCCTGCCTTGTCTTTATTGGCCAAGATTGCCTTTGCTCTTCTAGGTCTTTTGCGGTTCCAAACAAATTGTAGGAACAATTTCTCTAGGTCTCAGAGCTATGTTGGTGGCAATTTGATAGGGATTGCATTAAATCTGTATAGTAATTTTGGGAGTATGGCCATCTTCACAATGTTGGCTCTTCCTATCGAGGAACATGGAATATCTTTCCATTTTCTGAAATCCTCTATAATGTCTTTTCTTATGGTGTTGTAATTTTCTGTGAAAAGATCTTTGACTTCCTTGGTTAAGTGAATTCCAAGGTATTTCTTTTTCCACGGTGCTATTGTAAAAGGTATTGTTTCTATTCTTTCCCTTTCAGTGTGCTTGTTATGTGTGCACAGGAATGCTACTGACTTTTGAGTATTGACTTTGTATCCTGCTATGCTACTGAATTTCTGTATCAGTTTTAGCAGTTTCTTGGTGGAGTTTTTTGGGTCTTCCAAGTAAAGTATCATGTCATCTTCAAATAGTGGCAATTTAACTTATTCTTTACCTATTCTTATTTTCTTTATTTCTCTCTCTCTCTTCTAATAGCTATTGTTGATGATTCCAAAACTATATTGAATAGGAGGGTGTTAGAGGACATCCTTGTCTTGTACCTGATTTAAGAATAAAAGATTAAAAATAAAAAATAGAGTTAAAGATTTCAGTTTTTCCACATTTAGGGTTATATTAGCTTTTGTGTTGTCATTTATCAAGGTAAGGTAGAGTCCATCTATTCCAGTTTTCTGTAGGACTTTGAATATGAATGAGTGTTGGACTTTGTCAAAAGCTTTCTCTGCATCAATTGAGATGATCACGTAGTTTTTAGATTTCAGTCTATTTATACAGTGTATTACATTTATAAACTTTCGAATATTGAACGATACTTGCACCCCTGGGATGAATCCTACCTGGTCATGGTGTATGATCTTCTTGATGATTTGCTGTATTCTATTTGCTAGGATTTTATTGAGGATTTTTGCATCTATATTCATGACGGAGATTGGCCTGTAGTTCTTCTTTTTGGTTGTGTCTTTCCCTGGTTTTGAAATCAGTATAATACTTGCCTCCAAAATTGATTTTGCTTGGACTGTTTCCTTTTCAATTTCATTGAAGAGTTTGAGGAGTGTAGGGATTATATCCCCTATAAATTTCTTGTAGAATTCATCTGTGAATCTAGCAGGACCTGAACTTTTCTTTGTCGATAGTCTTTTTATTATGTTTTTTATTTAGTTGGCTGTTATTGGATTATTGCGAGTTTTTATGTCTTCTTGGTTCAGTTTTGGTAATGTGTACTTTTCTAGGAATCTGTCCATTTCTTCTGTGTCTTCTATTCTGTGAGCATAAAGATTTTCGAGGGAACTATCAATTGTCTGAATTTCCTCTGGGTCTGTGGTGATTTCACCCTTTTCATCCCTTATTGCATGTACTTGATTTTTTCTTTCCTCTTTTTGATGAAGGTGGCAAGAGGTTTATCAACTTTATCTAGTTTTTCAAAGAACAAACTTTTTGATTTGTGGATTCTTTGAACTGGTTTCTTTATCTCAATTGAATTTATTTCTGCTTTAATCTTTATGATTTGATCCATTCTTAGTGCTCTGGGTTTCGTTTACTCTTCTTTTTCTAGTTGTCAGAGGTGCAACATTAGGGTGCTAATTTATTCCCGTTCTGTTTTCCTAATGTGTGAGTTCATAGCTGTGATATTTCCCTCTAAGAACTGCTTTCATCGCATCCCATAAATTCCGGTAAGTTGTCCTTGAATTTTCATTGAATTGTAGGTATTGTTGAATTTCTTGTTTAATTTCTTCTGTGACCCATTATTGCTGAGTAGGGTGTGGTTTAGTTTCCATGAATTTAGCAGGTTTTTCTGGTTTCTTTTGTCATTTAGTTCCAGTTTCAATGCACTATGGTCAGATAATATGCATGGGATAATTTCTGGTTTTTTTTCGTATACGTACCCATGACCTCTGAACTAGTATGTGGTCTATTTTGGAAAAAGACCTGTGTGCAGCTGAAAAAAAAAATGTATTCAGCTGTGATTGGGTGGAGCACTCTGTATATGTCCACCAGGTCCATTTGTTCCAAGCTCTGGTTCAGTTCTGCTACTTCCTTGCTAATTTTTTGTCTGGTTGATCTATCTTTTTGAGATAAGGGGGTGTTAAGGTCTCTTGTTAAAATTGTGGTCTTAGATATGAGGTTTTTCATGTCCATTAAGATTTGTCTTACATAGTTGGGTGCTTCTGTATTTGGTGTATAAATATTTATTAGTGTTACCAATTCCTCTTGAATTTTTCCCCTAACCAATATATAGTGGTCTTCTTTGTGTCATTTGATCATTCTTGGTTTGAAGTTGAGACTGTCTGAGAACAGAATTGCTACTCCTGCTTTTTTCTGAGGTGCTGGGCATTTCGTATTGTTTTCCATCCTTTCACTTTGAGCCTATGAATGTCATTTTGAATTTAATGTGTTTATTGTATACAGCATATAGTTGAATTTTGTTTCCTAATCTACTGTTCCAGTCTATTTCTCTTAATTGGTGAATTGAGTCCATTTACATTGATAATTATAATTGAAATGCATTGACTTATGATTCTCCTGATATTTACCTGCTCTTGTTTACTCTTTTTTATCCTGTGTTTAATTTTTTTGCCCTGATGAGTGGGATCCTTCTGTTCTCATTCGTGGAGTCTGGTCATTGTGTTCCCTCTCTAGCAGAACTTCCAGTAGTCTGTATAGGGATGGCTTTGTCATCATGAAATTCTTTGGTTGTTCTTTGTCATGGAAGTATTTCATTTCTCCATCAAACTTGAAAGAGAGTTTTGCAGGTTATAGTAGTCTGGGCAGGAATTTATTTTCATAAAGGACTTGAAGAACTCTGCTCCATGCTCTCCTTGCCTTCCTGGTTTTTGTAGAGAAGTCAGCTGTAATTCTGATGGGTTTTCCTTTGAATGTGATCTAATTCTTCTCTCTTGCAGCTTTCAGTATGTTATTTTTTGTGTTGATTTCTGGGATCTTGACTAGTATATGTCTCAGTGTGTTTTGAAGTTATTTGGTATTCTGTATGGTTTGATGACCTGAATGTTGTATTGTTTCCTCATATTTGGGAAGTTTTCTGTGATTACTTCTGCCCAGATTCTTTTTATGTCATTTGTATTGACTCCTTCATTTTCACTCATACCAATTAATCTCACATTGTTCATCCTGACATCATCTTGCAGGTGATAGATTATTTTTTCCTGCATCCTCTTTTTTTTTTTTAAAAAGATCCTTTCTCACCTTTCCACTAGCTGCACCAACATATTCAAGATCTGATAGTCTGTCTTCACTTTCACTCAAACGGTTTTGTAGACTCATGATTGATATTTTTAGTTCTTCTATATCTCTTTGACTCTGTTTAATGCATTCTATTTCTTTTCCATATTGTTCATTCAAGGAATCCGTTATATTTCTGATCTCATCTATTTTTTTTATCCATGTCTTCCTTAGAAGTGTTATTAATTCTTTTCCTGCAAAGTTTCTTCCGAGTTAGGTTTCCTTTCTGTATTTCTGGACTTGTTTCTGTATGTCAGATGCTATGATTTCAAAGAATTCTTTTTTTTTTTTTTCAAGAAATTCTGTTGTGATTTCTGAAATTATTTTTGCTCTGAGTTCCTCATGACCTTTCTGCTGTTGTTTCTTTGCTTCAGACCCTGTCAATTCATACGTTTCTGCTGGAATAGTGCTCTCTGCACTTGTTCTGTGTCAGCACCGGTTTTCCCTCTGATGTTTCTGCATTTGATTCTTTATTTCAGATGCTATGTACTCTGATATTTCTTTTTTTATTTCAGGAAGTACTTCTTCCTTTATATCTTTCTGGTGTTATTCCTTTGTTTCCGTATATGATAATTCATTCATTTCAGCTAAGCTAGTGTCCTCTTCACTTACTGGTGGACTCGAGGCCTGAGATTGCATTTTTATCCTTGTCTTTATTGTTTTGTGTAGCACTGACCTCTGGGGCTCTCACTCACAGGCAAAGCTGCACTGTGCCTGGGGCTGCGGGCTGGAACCTAGGGCCACTGGGAACTGTCTCTCTCAAACAGCAGGCCTGGGGCTCTCCCAGTGTGTTACCTTTTGGAAGATTTGTATACTTAAAGGTGTGATTATAGACTTACACCTTAAATTAATAACAATCAGTTGTCATAGCTATATTGCAAATTTTATTTAAGTAAATTTTGTACCAAAGCATTTTAAAATCAAAAAATCATATTGCTATTTCTTAAAAACCTAAGGTTTTGCTGATGACTACCATAATATATCACAATAAAATATTTTAATAATATTTACTAGGTTGTCTCTCACAAGACTCTGGAGGGTACTGGCAACTTCCATTAATGAACATAGGCTGGAATGCGATTTTCCCAGGCAACTTCTCCTTTAGTCACCAAAGAGAGCCCTGACCAGTACTTCCCCCAAAATTAGAGGTTCTCATTTAGTGATCTTAACAATTCCTGGTGATCAAAGAGAAAACCAATTTTGACAACATTTTGATCAGCTGGCAACCCAGGCGGAAGTATGATTCTTAAATATATATACTCCAAATTAAATTATAAACAAATTAACAAAAATTGAAGAATAAAAAGGAAACAAATTGTTGAGCTGAAATAAAAATATCTGTCAACAAACTGGACGAACAGAAAAACAAGCACACATCTTCTTACAAAACCACAGGGCAGTCAACATACCTTTGGCCTAATTGAACTATAACACTTTCCATTTTAGAAATTCCTAATTATAAATAGACTAAAGAGAAGTTTGTTTGTAGGTCAACTAGCAGAGCACTCTTAGGAAAAGAATTTGGAGGGAATTATATATATATAAATACACATAGATATAGATATATAATTTTGCCTTAGAAATACTGCCAATTTTAGTTTAAGGGGAAGATAGTGGTTGTGCTACCATCCAAGTACAGCAGAGTAATTTTTGGGCAAAATGTCCTCTGTCCCTGAAGGAACAAGTAACTTGTTCTATTCCTTTCATTTAGACAGTGGATGAATAGCCTGAATGACAGCTTCTGCAAAGACAGCTCTTGAACATACAAAAGGCCAATGTCTGCACATTTAGGACAGTGCATCCCATTTTTATGGGCTTCTAAAGCCTCTTTGCACCACTTTCACATTTTATTTATTTTATTTTTCTTCAGCACTAGTTTATTCAAAGAAAAAATGTCAGAACGCACAGGGCCATGGAGGACATAATCTAGAAGTGTCCCTCCCTCCATGGCTCCTTTCCCTCCTCATTCCCTGATCCCCATAATGTGCTTAATCCCCTTTTGTCTGCACAATTTGCTTGTCAGTGACCATGTTGAGATATGGTGGATCTTTTAAAAGGCATTTGAACTCATGAGAGATCTACCCTCATGAACACAATAATGTTTTTCTTTTTTTATATATTTGGTACAGGGTCTCACTACACAGCTCAGACTCACAGTGATCCTCCTGCACTCAGCCTCCCCAGTGCTGGGATTATAGGCATGTGCCACCATGCCCAGTCTGAGAGGCCAGTTCAGTGTGCCCAAAGATGGGGCTGACATAGCCTGTGGTGCTAGGGATTGAACCCCGGTCCCTGTGCTTGGCTAAGCAGGTGCTTAGTCTGCTGAGCCATCTCATTGGCCCATGAAAATGCTTTTCTTAAGAGACTTTGTTTAGTCCTCTGGAGACTAGACTAGGCCTTAGAAGAGGGAGTTCAGTCTTCAGAGAGTAAATCATGCCTCTTAGGACTACATTAGTCACTCTCCCAGCTGGTTGTTCTCCAGTGAACCTGGCAGCTCACTGTCTCAAGCATGTGCTTCTCTTCCTCAGGCGCCTGCTTGACCTGCTACTGTTCCGCCATATAGGAAGTAGCATGAAAGCCTCGCCAGAAGCCAGTTGATTCCAGCACCATGTTCTTCAAATTCAGAACCATAAACCAAATTAGACATCTGTCTTTCATAAATGACCTAATCTCAGATATCCTGTTATAGCAATAGAACCCATGCTATGGCATGCCAGTTTTCATCCACTCATCAGGGTTCTTTGGTGGGTGTCCTCATAAAAGTTCTGATTCAATCTCCATCAAGATTTCCTAAGGGGAAGTCCTACAAAGGAGATCCAGTGGGTTATGGGGTTCAGTCACCCACCCCAACTTTAGGCAAGTCCTGACCTTCCTTGAGCTTCACTTTCCTGACATGTAAATGAAAGTGCTAGGCATTGGCTTGTCTACTCTTAAGAGTATTGAAAGAGAAAAAGGGGTGCACATGAGAGTCTTATGAACTCTAAACAGTGATTCAAACCCTATCATGAGAAGAGAATGGAAGATGAGAGTCTGCTGTGCCAAGTTGCATCTTGCTCTTCCTGGCCAGGAGCGATACAGGTCTCCTAGATCATCATTCATTTGTAGGTGCTGTTGGGTCAGACTTGGGCCTCAAGTGTCATCCAACCAGCTAAGGAGTTGGATTTGAACTTTTCTTCCTTTATACCCAGTGAACGAACCTTCTGAGGGCTCATTCTCTCCCAGTGGTAGGTGTAGGAGCAACTTACATCTACTCAAGGACCTGAGATCAATCCTGGTTCTGAAAAAAAAAAAAACCTTTGGACACTTCACTTTCACATTTTAAAAGGCAAATTCTTAAACAGTTAACTTGCCAGCCTCTGTCTTGTTGATAATCCTCCCATTAGCCTTCAATAAGCATGCCACAAAATCCTGAAAAGTTTCATCAGAATGCTGGCAAATAGAAGTCAGATCAAGGGATCTCTCACCCTTTGAAGGAAGTTCTCTCCAATCCCTTGTGACTGCTATTTTAATTTCATTCAGTCTTGAAAATCAAAACTAAATTGATTATTTGAGGAAGCAAAGGCACTTTCTCCAGTTAACATGTCTTTTGTACTGGCCGTGCTGTGATGACATTGTGAGCACCCTGATTCATGCCTAAAGCAAAATTTCCCTTGTATAATAAATAATCCCCCATCTAGATATATTCATGCTTTTGTTATTGCATTCAGATCATTTGGAACCATAACTTGTTGTATCAGCACTATAAAAGCCAAGATAAAAGGGGCTGTGTGACTGTAATGGTTTGTAGTTCTTCCTTATTTTTTTTTATCAAAGTTGCCTGAGTAATCCTATGAAAACAAACTGCTCTAATCAAATGATGTTCAAATGCCTGGATAGTCTTTGAAAGGTGAATATTTGGAGGACAAAAGACTTAAAATATAAAGAGACAGAGTAACATAAGAAAAATATTCAGCTTGTATTTTATGCAGATTTATATTTTATTAAAGTTTATTAATAATTTATATCATTTTTAGAAAAGTGTAACAACTAGATACTTGATTACAGCTCGAGACTCAGTGGTCAAGAGTTAGACTCAGTGTTTTTCAAACTTTGATATTCAACTCACAACATTCTTAATTCAGCCAGTCATTCTGTGAATATCACTGGTAATAAGCAAAACACTTTTGCTCTCCTGACACTGCTCTAATCAACCACTTTGTGCAGTTTTACATGTAAATAAATCCTCTCATTTCAATTATCCCAAAAATACTGTTTATTATACATTATGTGTCAGGAAATGTTTTAGACACCACAATAACATAACAACTGTAAACAAAAAGAAGTGGAAGACTCTGGGAGTGTATGGGAGAGCTTCTTCACTCTCCTGTGCCCAAGGGACCTCTCAAAACCAAGCACAAACTTGCCTTGTGAGTAAGAACTTTTGCTGTGATCTTGGGACCACCACCCCTGTAGAACCAGCCCAAGCCCACCCTGGGAGTGAGACCTTCCCCCTCCCCCGCTCTTGGGACCACTCCAGACCCACCTAAGCCCAGGTCCGGTGAGTATATGAGAGAGCATCTGCACTCTCCTGACCCCTCCCCAGACACCTCCAGACCCAGGCCAGGCTTGGAATAAGTCCTGGGGTGAAACTCTGTAGCTAAAGTCCCTGCAGTGAGACTGGGGTCCAAAACCACACAGCTAATCCAGGAGAAGAACATCTTGCCAGAAGGCCACAACAGGTTTCAGTGTAAGGGTTGCAGCAGGAAGAAGCTGATCACAGTACCCAGACCCAAGCCAAGCACAAATGCAGAACTGGAACTTAGTATATGTGCATCTGAATTTTAGTAGGTACCAAGACCATAACTGCACCAAAGCCCTACAACAAAGGTCAGTGGACAGTGCTATACAAAATGACAAAGAGAAGGAGCAAAATAAAATCTCAGGGCTTGAGCCCACCCAGAACAGGTACAGAGGACACTAGCACAGTTGAAATGTCTGAATTAATAGCATTTGAAGTAAAGAAACAAGAACAGAAAGTTACAGAGGAACTCAGATCAGAATAAATCTCTGAAATAAAAAAAGAAATCTATGAATTAATAGTGTCTGCACTAAAGAAACAACAGCAGAAAGGTACAGAGGAATTCAGATCAGAATTAATCTCTGGAATGAAAAAAAATCTCTGAATTAATAGTGTCTGAAGTAAAGAATCAAATGGAGAAACACATAGAGGAAATCTGATAATAAATAATCTTTGAAACAAAACAATTAATAAACGCTTGTCAAGAAGACACTGATTTAAAAATAGAGGCTATTAGAAAAGCGACAGTTTCCATGACTGACCAATACAAGGAAGAAATAGATCGCATGAAGCAGAGTCAAAGAGATAATATTTAATCACAAGCTGGCAAAATCGTTTGAGTGAAAGTGAAGATAGAGTTTCAGATCTTGAAGACGCTGGTGCAGCTAGTGAAAAGGTAAGAAAAGATATCCTAAAAACCACTAGGATGCAGAAAAAAACTAATCCATCACCTGCAAGATGATGCAAAGATGAATAATGTGAGACTACTAGGCATCAATGAGAAAGAAAGAGTCAATACAAATGATATGAAATGAATATGGGCGCAATAGAAGAAAACTTTCCAAATATGAGGAAACAATCTGACATTCAGGCAACTGAAACATACAGAACTCCAAATAACTTCAACCCAATTAAAAACACAACAAGACATTTAATAGCCAAGATTGCAGGAATGCAACAACAGAACAATACACTGAAAGCCACTAGAGAAAAGAAACAGATCACATCTAAAGGAAAATCAATCAGAATAAAAGCCAATTTCTCTTCACAAACCATGAAGACATGAAGAAGATGGAGCAGAATACTTCAAATCCTCTATAAAAACAAATTCCAGCCCAGACTACCATACCCTGCAAAACTCTTTCAAGTATGAAGGAGAAGTAAAATAACTCCATGGAAAAGACCAATTAGAGTTTCATGATGACAGTGCCTACACAGACTACTAAAAGAAGTCCTAGATAGGAACCAAAATTATCAGAACACCACGAATGAGAAGAGAAGGAACCCAGCGAACAGGACAAACAATTAAACACAGGACAAAAACAAGTAAACAAAAGTAGGTAAATAACATGTTGAGCATAAAACAGTACATCTCATTTATAACCATCAATGTAAATGGACTCAATTCACTACTTAAAAGAAGTAAAATCCAACAATATGCTGTATACACTTAACATAAAGAAATTCATAGGCTGAAAGTCAAAGGATGGAAAACAATGGTGCATGTCCCAGGACCTCAGAAAAAATCAGGGATAGCAATCCTGTTCTCATACAGTCTGAATTTAAAATCCAAGTAGGATCAAATGAAATAAAGGCCACAATATACTGGTTAGGGGAAAAATTCAAGAGGAAGAGGTAACACTCATAAATGTATATGCACCAAACATAGGAGCACTCGACTATATAGGTCAAATCTCATTAGACAGGAAAAATTGAATATCCAATACCACAATCTTAACAGGAGAACTTAATGCCCCATTATCACAAAAAAAAAAAAAAAAAAAAAAAAAAAAAAAAAAAAAAAAAAAAAAAAAAAAAAAAAAAAAAAAAAAAAAAAAAAAACAGATCAGGCAGACAAAAAATTAGCAAAGAAGTAGCAGGACTGAAAAAGAGGTTGGAACAAATGGACTTAGTGGACGTATACAGAGCGTTCCACCCAAAGACAGCTGAATATACATTTTTATTCAGCTGCACATGGGTCATTTTCTCAAAAAAGACCACATACTAATCCATAGGTCATACTTAAGCATATGCAAGGAAACAGAAATTATTCGATGCATATTATCTGACCACAGTGCAATGAAACTGGAACTAAACAACATAAGAAACCAGAAAATCCCCATAAATACATGGAAATTGAACATCAACCTACTCAGTAACCAAGGAGTCACAGATGAAACCAAACAAGAAATTCAAAAATACATACAACTCCAGGAAAATTCAAGCACAACTGATGGAATTTATGGGATGCAAGGAACACAGTTCTCAGAGGGAAATTCATTCCTATGACCTCAAACATAAGGAAAACAGAATGGGAACGAATAAACACCCTAACGCTACATTTCTAGCATCTAGAAAAAGAAGAGCAAACCAAACTCAGAGCCCAAAGATGGGAAGAAATCATAAAGATTAGAACAGAAATTGATTCAATAGAGATGAAGATAACAGTTCAAAGAATTAACAAATCAAAAAGCTGGTTCTTTGGAAGATTAAATGAAATTGATAAACCCCTAGCTAACCTCATCAAAAAGAGGGAAAAAAAAATTCAAATACAAGCAATAAGGAATGAATAGGGTGGAACTGCCAAAGACCCAGTAGAAATTCCGAAGATTGTCAATAGCTAATTTGAGAAACTTTACTCTCATACAATAGAAAACAAACAAAAACTTGACAGATTACTAGAAAAGTAGAAATTAACAGATCTGAATCAAGAAGATATAACAACTCTCAACAACCCAATTACAACCAATGAAATAGCAAATGTAATTTAAAAAAAAAAACTACCAACAAAGAAAAGTCCAGGTCCTGATGGATTCACAGCTGAATTCTACAAGAAATTTACAAATGATATAATCCCTATACTCCTCAAACTCTTGAATGGATTTGGAAAGGAAAAAATCCTCCCAAAATATTCCTGGAGACAAGTAATATACTGATACCAAAACTAGGGATAGACGCAAGTTAAAAATAGAACTACAGGCCAGTTTTCCTCATGAACACAGATGCAAAATTCCTCAGCGAAATCATAGCAAACAGAATATAGCAAATTATCAAGAAGATTATACACCATGAACAGGTAAGACTAATCCCAGGGAAGCAAGAATCGTTCAATATCCTCAAATCTATAAATGTACTACAGTACATCAATAGAGCCAAATCTAAAATTCACATGATCATCTCAATTGATGCAGAAAATGCTTTTGACAAAATCCAGCACTCATTCATGTTCAAAGTCATACAGAAAATTAGAATAGATGGCCTCAACTATAATCTGATAAAGCCATCTAAGACAATCTATTGGCTAATATTCTAAATGGGGAAAAATCAAAATATTTTACTCTCAGATCTGATACAAGACAAGATGTCCTCTATCTATTAGCTCGAGCCATTAGATGAGAGAGAAATAAAAGGAATAAGAATGTGTAAAGAAGAAGTTAAATTATCATTATTTGCATATGACATAATACTTTACTTGGAAGACACAAGGAACTTCACCACAAAGCTCCTAGAAATGACACACAAATTTAAAAGCATAGTGGATACACAGTCAATAACCAAAAGTCAGTACCATTCCTCTACACAAATAACAAATGCACTGAGCAGATAATTTGTGAAACAATGCCTTTTAAAATAGCACTGTGGAAAATGAAATTCCTTGCAATTAATGTAACAAATGAAGACAAAGATCTTTTCAAGGAAAATTACAGTACTCTAATAAAAAGAGATTTCAGAAAACGGGAAGATATTAACCTGCTCCTGGATAGGAGGAACCAATATTCTGAAGAAGGCCATACTCCCAAAACTGCTATACAGATTCAATGCAATCCCCATCAAACTATCACCAACATACCTTCCAGACCTAAAGAAATCATTCCTAAAATTTATTTGGAACCGGAAAAGACCTAGAATAGTAAAGGCAATCATGGCCAACAAAGACAACACAGGAGACCTTACAATTACTGACGTGAAATTATACTTCAATGCTATGGTTATAAAATCAGCATGGTACTGGCAATGAAATGGCCCTGAGGATCAATGGACTACAATAGAAGATGTAGAAGCCTCTACAAACACAGTCAACCACCTATTTTTGGCAAAGTGGCCAAATATGCTTACTGGAAGAGAGATAGCTTGTTTAACAAGTGGTGCTGGAAAACCTGGCTCTCTACATGCTGAAAACTAAAACTTGACCCAGACGTATCACCATGCATTAAGCTAAGGTCAAAATGGATTAAAGATCTAAACATTAAAGCAGAAACACTCAATGTCCTGGAAGAGAATGTAGGAGGAGATCTTGAGATGTAAGGGCAGGCAAAAAGTTCATGAACAAAAATCAAATCACAGGGGAAATACATAAAAGAATTGTATGGGACCTCTTCTTATTGAGAAGTTTTTGCAAATCAAAAGAAATTACCAACACAGTGAAATTACAATCCAAAAATTTACCAAAAATCTTAACTAATAAGCACTCTGACAAAGGTCAGCTTTCTAAAATTTATGAAGAACTAAAAAGCATTTGGGCCACAAATTTTGAAGACCTGATCCAAAAATGGGCATCGGAGATGAACACACACTTCTCAGAGAAAGAAATTGAAGAAGGGAATAAATATATGAAAAAAATGCTACACATCACAAACCATCAGTGAAATGCAAAGTAAAACAACACTGAGATACCATCTCACCCCAGAAAGCATAGCTCATAAAGAAATCAACAAATAAAAATGTTGGAGAGGCTGTTGGGAAAAGGGAACACTTCTCCACTGCTAGTGAGAATGTAGACTAGTGCAACTATTTTGGAAATCAGTGTGGAGACTACTTAAAAACCTTGAATGGGGAATCCTATTCAATTCATCTCTCCCCCTACTGGGAATTTTCCCAGAGAATCTGAAAACATCATATAATAGTGAAATATGTGTACTTATGTTTATCGCAGCACAATTTGTGATTGCTAAATCTTGGAAACAACCAAGATGCCCATTACCTGAGGAATGGTTGAAAAAATATGGTGTTTTTATGCAATGGAATATTACTCAGCTATAAAGAATGATAAACTGAAAGCCTTCATATTAAAGTGGATGCCACTGGAAGATATACTCATAAGTGAAATTAACCAGACCACATATATAAATATCATATAGTCTTCCTAGTATAAGAAATCAAAAAAAGAAATCCATACAGAAAGGTACAACACAATTAAAAGGAGTTCAGATTATTCTTGTTTAATTTTCTTTACTAGATCTTCATTTTACATGATGAAAGCAGATACAATGTTCATCTCATTTTTTTCCTCTCTGTGTGCTGTCTCTATAGCATTCCTCATATTTCAATGGATATATTTCAAAGAAAGACCACTTAAACCATTTCTTGGCCCAGTAACCACTGAGCTATCAGTAAGATCCACTTTAGTGATATATCACCCCTCCCATTCAACATAAATGAAAATAATTTCAATGTATTTTCTCTAAGTCTTCTCCCTATTCTACATTGTCCTTCTCAAAAGCACTAGTACCCAGATAGTATTCCATTTACCCAACTGACCAATAGCATCTCCAAATATCAAATAAGAAAATAGAAGATATAGGCTAGATACATAGTTCCTCTTGAGACCAAGGCAAGAAAAGATTGTAAAACTATTTAGGAGCCAGAACCAAAAAAGGACATAATCTCTACTTAGAACATAGATATCACTCACACACACAAAGAAAATTGGAGCAATCTAACAACTTAGAGGAAAGCAATGATTTCAAAGGAGGTTTTACAGAGTCCAAGGAGCATGATTGTTTCTTGATGATAGAGAAGATACTGGATTGATCTATAGGTAGATATCTGATAGATAAGTAGTAGATATCGAACCACCAGAATTTCTACTACAAAACCCACATATCTGATGGTTCTATTGTTATTTCTGCTCAAATACCACATGCTATGTAGCAAACAGGATACACAAAGTGTCATAGAATTTTTTAAATTAATATATTTGCCATACATGAGAATCACATACACCATGGGAAATTTATACCTGTACATAATATATGTTAATTCTTTTTTCTATTTTCTTCCCTTCCCTTCAACCCTTCTTTTCCTCTCATGTCACAGAAGCTCTCTTTCTGTTTTTCCTTTCATTTTCTCTGTTAAAACAATCCCTTTTGGGAACAGGGGAGGTATCTCAGTAGAATAAGCACTTGCTTGGCAAGCACAGAGTCCTGAGTTCAATAGCCAATACTGAAAAAAAATCCCTTTCTACTTTTTCATCTCCCTTGTTCCAATCCTTATTCAAAGAAGTTCGACCCACTTTCAATTATTTATCCTTCTGTTCATTCCTTATTTACTCTTTGAGTTGCTCATACAAGTGAAAAAAGGTTCTTTTTTCTAAAAAATAAAAGATATTATAAAAAAGCACATTGCAAACAATACAGAATTTCACTAAACAAAATGATAAGAATTTAATAATGGTTGTTATATGCATATTGTTGTCTTCAAATTAATTGTCCAGATTACCAGATATAAGCTTATAAGATTGGTCAGAAAAATTATAAAAAATTAAAAAGAAGAAAAAATAATCATAAAGTGCTTCTTTCAATAGGCTAGCAAAAATCAGCAGTACAATACAATTATCCAATATAGTCTATGTATATGCATATATATTTCCTTTCCCTTCCTTCTTTTTTCTCCTTTCCATCCCTTCCTTGGGATAGTTTCTTTCACTTTCAAAGGATTTGTTGTATTTTTCCAGTTTCATTTACCCTTACAGAATTTTACATTAGGTTAACAATACAGTGTTTACACATGTGGGTCTGATTTATTTCATTTATGAGTGTAGTCTCTAGTTGCATCTATTTACTTATAAATATCTCAAATTTATCTTTATAAAGTTGAGTAACACTCCATTGTATTAAAATACTATGTTTAAAAAATCCATTCCCCAGTTTATAGACATTTGTGTTATTTTCAGAATTAATGATGACAATTTGTGCTGCTAAACACATGAAAGCACATATGCCACTTTGGCATAATGTTTTCAAATCTTCTAGAAAATATGTATTTAATCTTGTATCTGATTTAGTTCTCTTAAGATTATTATCTGAAGATGCATCCATTTACCTAGAAATGTTTCAAGTTTGTCCTTCTTTATACTAGACTACTCTCCATTGTGTACAACTACATTTTATTTATCCATTCATTTGTCATTGAGCATGTGACTTTTGTAGGTTTAGTTATTATAATTGTGTTCCTATAAATATAGGTATACATATATCTGTGTGCTATGAAACTTATGTCTTTCAGGAAGGTAACAGAAGGAAAATAACTGAGCCAAATGGAATCTCTAGGTTTGCTTTTCTTTTTTGAGGTACCAGGGATTGAACTCAGAACCCTGTACTTAGTTTTCTGATGAATTCCCATACTTATTTCCATAGTGGCTGTACCACTTATATTAATACAAGCAGTAGAAAGGGGTTCCTTTTCCTGCAGCCTCACCAATAGCATTTGCTATTGGCTGATTTATTAATAGTCATTCTGTTTGGACTGATATAAGATCTCAGTTGTTGTTTTAATTTGTATTTCTTGAAAACTGTGTTTTGAAATCTGTACTTTTATCATGTTTCTGGGCTGGTGTTGTCTGGGAAAAGAGAGTCAGTCTGCACCCCATGATCTGTTCTTCTTATCTCTGGGGCAGCAGGGTTCCAGAAGGAAGGGGAGTCATGTTCCACACTGCCTACACTCTCTCTGGAACAGCAAGATCTATGAGCACATAGTGAACATAAGCTCTGCATTTCCTCCATTTTCTCTGGTACAGCAAATCTTTCAAGAGGAGCGTGAGTCTATGCTTCCTTCCTTGTCTCAGAGATAGGAGGGCCTTTGAAATGAACAAAAGAATACACACCCTTGTCCACTAGGCCAACTAGAACTCCAAGACCGAAAACTCAAAAGAGCAGCTGGAACCAAGGACACAAGCATAGGCACAGGAACACACATGCCTTTAGAAAGCAGAGTAATTAGAAAGACCAGCAACTTGGAAGACCTCACTAATACACTGAAAAAAAGAGATAGATTATCTATGCAAAAATCATCAAAAAGATAATAGAACTTAACCAAACATGAGAACAAATGGACATAGTAGATGTTTTCAGACTGTTCCCCCCAACATCATCAGAATACACATTCTTCTAAGCTGAACATGGGTCATTCTCTAAAGTAAACCCTAAAGTAGCCCACAGAACATGTTTAAATAAGTGCAAAAGAATTTAAGTTATTCCATGAATATTATCAGATCATAGTGAAATGAAACTGGAAATCAATGACAAAAGAAACCAAAGAAAATCCATAAACACATGAAATTAAATAACAACCTCATGAACAGTCGACTGGTCACAGATGAAATAAAGGAAGAAATTGAAGAATACCTACAACTAAGTGAGAATGCACATACACATTCCAGAAGTTACAGGACAAAATGAAAGAAGTCCTAAGAGAGAAATTTATATCAGTGAATTCTCAAATTGGGAAAAGAGAACAAACACAAATGAACAAGCTAATATATAACTCAAGTTTCTAGAAAAAGAAGAGCAAGACAAACCCAAAGCCCATAAAATGGAAGAAATGATAAAGATCAGAGCGAAATCCAACAAAATGGAAACCAGGAAAACAATACAAGCCATTAATGGACTGAAGAGTTGGTTCTTTGAATAAACAAATAAAATTTCCAAACCCTTATCCCACCTTTTCAACAAAAGAAAGAAAATATTAAATTCATTGATTGAGGAGGGATAATGATGTAGTCACTATATATCCTGTGGAAATTCAGAAGGCCATCAATACCTACTTTGAAAATCTTTACTCTCACAGGATGAAAAATAGAAGAAATGGACAGATTCCTAGATACACATGCATCACCAAAGCTGAATCAAGATTAAAGAAAAAGAATTCAATGACTCAATGTCAGTTAATGAAATTCAAAATGTAAATCAAAACTTACCAAAAAAGAGCTCCTTTTGCTTTCAGACCGCCACTATCATGGGTCACATGCATATTCCCGGGAAGGGTCTGTCCCAGTCTGCTCTGCCGTGTCGCCACAGTGTCCCCACATGGCTGAAGCTGATGTCTGACAACATGAAGGCGCATATTAACAAACTGGCCAGAAGGGTCTGGCACCCTCAGAAATCAGTGTGATTCTGAGAGACTCTCACGGTGTTGCCCAAGTACGTTTTGTGACAGGTAATAAAATCTTGAGAATCCTTAAGTCTAAAGGACTTGCTCCTGATCTCCCTGAGGATCTCTACCACTTAATTAAGAAAGCAGTTGCTGTTCGAAAGCATCTTGAGAGGAACAAAAAAGATAAGGATGCCAAATTCCGCTTGATCCTCATTGAGAGCAGAATTCATCACCAGAAGGACTGTCTGGAACTGAATGAGGAAGCACAACCAGATACTGGGCTCGATGTTATAAGACCAAGCAGGTCCTGCCCCCCAACTGGAAATATGAGTCATCCACAGCCTCTGCCTTGGTGGCATAAATTTATGTACTCGAGCAATAAAATCATGATTTAACTAAAAAAAAAAAAAAAAAACTTAGCAAAAAAGAAAAACCCAGGTACTGATACATTCATTGCTGAATTCTACAAGAAATTTAGAGAATAATTAATGCCAATACTTTGCAAACTCTTTAGTAAAATTGAAAGGGAAACAATACTCTCTAAAGCATTCCTAGAGGCAAGTATTATCCTGAAACAAAAACCAGAAAAAGACACAAACAAGCAAAGAAAAACTGGAGGCCAATCTCCCTAATAAACATGATGCAAAAATCACAAATAAACTACAACAGATGAATCAAGTTTATAATTCAAGAGATAACCAATAATCTTATAATAATCCATAAATATAATTCAACATTTAGTGAAGAAGAATGTACACCATGACCAGGTGGGATTACCAGGATGGTATGTTATAGTCAGATAAGTAAACGTAATACACCATACCAACAGTGCAACAAAAAAAAAGTCAGATGATAACCTCAATAGCTGCAGGAAAATCTTTTGATAAAGTTCTATACTCATTCATAAGAAAAATTCTACATAAAATTTTAATAGTCTTTATCTCAATCTGATAAAAGCCATCTATCAAAAAGCAACAGCCAACATCATATTAAAGGAGCAAAAAATGAAAGATTTCACTCTAATCTCAGGAACAACACAAGGTTTTCCACTATCTCCAATCTTTTTCAACATAATTCTGGAAACAGTAGCCAGAGCAATGAGATTAAAGAGAGAGACAAGAGGAATAAGTATAGGTTAGGAAGAAGTTAAATTGTCATTGTTTTCAGATGACATGATATTCTACAGAGAGAGTCCAAAAAATTCCCAGAGTTATAACCAAATTCAGTTATATTGCTGGATACAAAGTCAATACTCAAAAGTAAATAGGATTCTTATACACAAACAACTAACTTATCAAGAGAAAGATTAGGGAAATTGCACACTATACAATAGCAAAAAATGAAATATTAGAAAACAACCTAACAAAAAAATAGATTTCTTTGTTGAAATTTACAGAACAGTTCAAATAGGAGATTGAAGGGGGTATCACAAAATGTGAAAGTATCCCTTGTTACTGGATAGAATGAATCAACGTATTGAAAATGGCCATATTCCTTAAATAGTTATTTCCTGAAATCCTGATCCAAATAACATTAGCACACCTCACAGGAGTAGAGAAAACACTACTAAAATTAATTTGGAACTAGAAGAGACCTAGAATAGCAAAGATAATCCTGGGCAACAAAGTCAAGTCATGAGGCATCATGATCCCTGACTTGAAATTATACTACAAAGCTACTATGATAAAAAAAAAAAAAAGCATGGTACTAGAAAAAAATAGATGACCGGTGGAACAGATAAAAAGATGCAGATATAACTACAAACATTCAGTCACCTAGAGACCAAACATGTTCACTAGAAGGATAGTCTCTTTAATAAATGTAGCAAGAGCAAATGGCTCTGTATATGCCAAAAAAAAAAAAAAATTAGACCCACGTCTGACACCATACACTAAACTGAAGTCAAAATGAGCCAAAAAATATGAATATGAAAACAGAAGCACTAAATCACCTGAAAGATAAAATAGGTAGAAATCTTGAAGACATACAAGTAAACAAAGATTTCATGAAGAAAACCCAAGCTAAGTGGGAAGCACTTTAAAGAATCAACAAGTGAGATCTCATCCTATTAAAAATAATTTGTGGCTGAGGAGATAGTTCAGTAGAATAAGTGATTGCCTGGCAAGTGCAAGGTCCTGAGTTCAATCCCTGGTGTGCAAAATTAAAATCATTTGTAATGCAAAAGAAATCACAAACAGACTTAAAAGACAGCCTACATCATAGAAAAATTTTTTACCTAACTCTCTCTCGGACAAAGGAGATTATGTAGAATACATAAGAATTTTTAAAAATCAGACACACTACACCAAACTCAAAGATCCAATCAAAAAATGGACATCTTAAACGAACATACGCTTCTTGGATGAAGAAACCCAATTGCAAAATAAATACATGAATAAATGCTCATCATCTTTATCATATGAGAGATGTCAAAATAACACTTATATTTCATTTCTCTCCAATAAGAACAGTTATCATTAAGGAATCAATGCTAGAGAGGCTTTGGGGCAAAAATACCCTCCTTTACTGTTGATGACAGTGTAGACTGGTATATCCACATCAGAACTCAGTCTGGAGACATCAAAAAAAAATATGATCAGAGGTCTCATTTAACCCGGTATTCCCCTTCTGTGTATCTTCCCAGAAGAATTAAGAACATCATACCAGAATAATATATGTGTATCCATGTTTATAGAAGCGCAATTTGTCATAGAAAAATATTTGAAATAACTCAAATGACCATCAGTTGAGAAATTGTTAAAAAAAGATGTGTTTTATACAATGGAATACTACTTAGATAATAAATAAGGATAAATTTGAAACATTTTAGGGAAATGGATGCTACTTGTGTCCATTATTTATAAATGAAATAATTCAGTTTCACATATGCAAATGTCTTATTGTCTCCCTAGTGTAAGAAGCTGAAAGAGTAAACAGGAACCAAAATTTACAAAAGATATTGTGAAATGGATTTAAAAAGCTCAAGAGGAAATAAAGTGGGGAGAAGGAAAAAATAAAAAAGGGGAAACAAAAAAACAAACACAATATTTGAGGTAGGTATACTACTAATTGCTATTAGTACATTGAAAGGCTAAGTATATGCCTATATTGCTTGATCCATTTCCCATGCCTATATCTTCTATAATGAGCAATTACTTTGAAGATAACAATTTACAATGCACTGAACATTGTTACTTTCTTACAATCCTGTTTTGAAATTTCATTGCATTGTTTTTGTTGTTTAGTTGTCTTCTTTTAAAAATAGCAAAGAGAGAATACATTCTATAAAAAATTGTTTCTTAGAGGCTGGCCAAATAGCTCAGTGGATTAAAGTGCCTACAAGCAGGTGCCAGGGCCATGGGCTCTATACCCAGGCCTACTGTGCTGGCTCTGCCCCTAGGGGTACATTGAGACAGCAATTGAGACTGGGCATAGTGGTGCTCACCTGTAATCCCAGCTTTTGGATTACAGGTTTAAAATGGTGGATCATGATTCTGGTCTAGTAGTGAGACCCTGAACACCTTGTAGACCCTTTCCTAAAATTAAAAAAAATGTTTCTCAAATGATCAGTGATGTTCAATGACTTTTTCTGAATTGTTGTTTGTAATTCTTCATTTGAGAAGTTTCTATTTATTCATTTGAGAACCCTATTTTCAAGTTCTGTCTCTAAATTTGTAGTTCTTGGTCGAAAAGGCAAGGCAGGGTGTCACCATTTTTTATTTGAACATATACTACAAAGCTACAGAGACCAAAAAAGTGTAAGATTGGGGGGAAAAAAGCAGATTTTAGGATCAGTGGAAGAGATTAGAAATTACAGGTACAACTCCAAACACACTCAACTATCTTATCTTTTACAACGGGGCCAGACACCTTCCCTGGGAGAAAGACAGTCTCTTTTACAAGTTGTTCCAGGAAAATTGGCTTTCCACATGCTGTAGATTGAACCTAGACCATACACTTAATTGAAATAAAAATGGTTCAAAGATCTAAATATTAACTAGACACACTTAATCTGCTAGAAGATAGAATAGGTACAACTCTTGAAAACATAGGATTAGACAAAGACATTATGAAAAAAAGTTCTGGTTGCATAGGAAATATTGCAATAATCAACAACCAGGATCACATCAAATTAAGAAGCTCTAACACAAGAAAGAACAATAATGGAGTGAAGAGATAACCTACAAAATGTGAAAAAAAAATTTACCAGCTACCCCTCATAGAATTTATAAATAACCAATATCTGTATGATCCATAGAAAATATATTTTCCTTCAATACAGCTTTTAGATCAGAAATGTTCTCAGGAAAGGACTGACTAGGTCACTGTTTATCTAGGCTTTCACACATCATTCCTTCTAAAGGGATGTTGTGATATGAAATTATCAGTTAATGTTTCCTAATAGAATAAACCAATAGGTGCATTTTTCAGGTTTCTGAGTAGAGGTTTGACCCCAAAATATAAGAATTCAAGTATTCTGTGGCCAGCTCGAAATAGAACCAGAGTCTTAAATCCTATAGCTGTACTTAATGAAAAATGTGTCATTAACATAATATATATAGTGGATAATAATTTGGGAAATTGAAATATATACTGTTTCTCAATTGTTCTTAATTCCTTTTTCCTCTCTGCCCTCTTATCTCAGATCCCTTTACCATCTCCACAGAGTACTTCTCTATTTGTTATTGTCACTCTTCAAATTATCTATATTCTTGCTTTCTCATATAAGGGAAACCATGTAATATTTAACTTTCTGTGTCTGGTTTATGTCTCAGAATTATGTCTCAAGATATGTCTTTCTACAAATGCATCAAATTATCAAATTTATCTTTCTCCATAGTGGAGTAGTATCTCATTATATATACACAAATATATATGTATATATATATAGAGAGAGAGCATATTTATTATATAATACATATTTATTATATATTATATATATATATCCTATTTTCTTTACTTATTTTTCTCTTGATGGAAAAATTAACCATTGTAAATTGTTCTATTTCAACGTTGGTGTTCATGTAGGTGTGCATTATCATTGCAGTATGATGTTTTAACTTTTTCATGATAATATCTAGAGGAAATATATTAGAGTTAAATAGAATTTCTATTTTTTCTATTTTTACTATTTCAAGTAATGTAAGTCATATTTTCACAATAATTGTACTAGTTGACATTTCCATCAACAGTGTAGCAGGTATCCCCACAACTGCCTTAGCATTTTGATATATCCAGAACTGGCCATGTCTTTCTAGTCCAGTACAATATTTTTTTCCAAAAATAAAACATTTAGTCTTGGCTTTCACCATGAAGCTTTCCAAGAACTCTGATATTAAAAAAAAGAACTCTGTGATATCATCCACACATCCAGTTATTTCACAGCAGGTTTAGACATTGTCTTAACACAAATACTAGGTCCTAGTAATTTCAGGTACACCATGATTTACCACTGTATGAAAATAGGGAACATCAAAAAGTTAGTTCCTTATAGGAATTATAGTAGTAATTATACAATTTAGAAGACAATTTATCTTTTTTTTCATTCAAGTCCTAAAAACATTAAACTTCAATTTTTATAACTTTTACTCAATTCATTTTTTATTTTTAAAAACAGTCTGTCTAAGTTTAATGTCAACTGGAAAGTATTTGTATATCCTGGCTGTTAAAGTGGAAAGTGTGATTTTACAAAACCCCTAATATGTGGAAGATGATGGAAATGTAGCAGAGAGTAAAGGAGGATCGGCAAATGAGAATGGGGTGCTTATGAGACAGAGCCAAGAAAATGAGACTCCCAGACTCAGAGTCAATTATGCTCAGGTTTCAGTCTCCTGGCCATGGTGCCAAAAGCAATGTGTGAAATACTGGGTGAAAATGTTTTCGTCTTAGCCAGGAAAAGAGAGCCTAGTAGTGTCTTGCTCCATTTAGTAATGAGGCTGTAAGCATTTGGACTTCATTTAGTCTCAGTGGCACTATCAGATAACACCGTACTGAGCCTAAACATAGTTCTAAGATTAAGTAAACGTTTGTTGATTTCTCACAGTCACTCTTCAAGATGATATAAATGGGAGAAAAGCAATTAAAAATAAATCTAATTAAAAAAAAAGTTCCTATCTTGGATCTCATTCTTGCTCTCCAAAAATATTATCCATCTATCTAGGAGAAGTGGAAATGGAGGAGATGGTTGACTTCTTGTTCCTTCCTGAGATTCAAGTTTGTGGACAAAAATCATGAACAATTATTACCTCATGCAAGATATTTTAGTTTTGTTTTCCTCCTTGTTCTGTTTTAATAGGAGAACTATTAGATCTCTTTTAAGTGTTGGGAAGGGGAGAAGTTAATCAGAGTAACCAGACTGCTTGGCTCCGCTGGACCTATCTGTAACTGAAAAATCAGTTTGGCTCCTTCATGTTTTGGGTATTTTTATAGACTTTACTTGGATTATTTATTCAAGTCAGACTTCATTAACTTCAGAAAGTCAGCACTTCTGCAAATTATGTCTTTATTTACTGCTATCACTTTTATGGAAGCAAACAATATCTCCTCATATTGACCACTGTGCTCCACTCATGAAATTTCATCTGCATCTTCATTACTATCCTCCACTAGTTCTAAACACACGTGCTAGCCAATTTTGTAAGCACACCTCGAAGTTCTTGCACTCAGATCCCTCCTGGAGCTTTGGAAAGGCTGGACAATCAGGGGTGGTTTGGGGAGCTACTCACTGCGATTTTGTGCTTCTAAAAAATACGTTTCAGTACTATTGTATCATGCTTCCCTATGAAACTCGTCTGGGAAATTATGGGTTGCAGTCTAGGTAGGAGCCACTGTAGGAAGCAAGTGGAGAAGATACTAGCAATTGTATTTGAAACCACAAAACTATCTGTAATAGAAACAGCTAATGCAACCACAGAAAATTTTCCTCATGCCAAGCCATTCTTTATCTGCCTATTTTATATTAAATAAGAGTATGGTCATTATCAATATTGCTTAGCTGCAACACTGTACAATCACAAGAATGACAGATATTGATGCTCATTTTAGCATGCTTGAATTTGTGGAGCATAAGATAACAATAGTCCCTAATGTTTATACTCATTCTATTGCAAGAAAATTATTTTTGAAGTTATGTGCAGAAATAATTTATAAATGAATGATTGAACACTTCCCCAAAATCCATGTTGCATACAATGTAGACCATATCTCACCTCAAAATAAATTCTATGTTATCATGTTCACAGTGCAAACTTCACCAGTTGTATTTTGTCTTGTGTGAAAAAAATAAACTTGCTAATATCAATGAAACAGCAGAGAAGTTGGTAAATGACTCGAATTTTGTATAGTCAGTTTAGAGACTTAATTTTTTTTAAGATTTTGGGGAAGATGATTGCTTTTGTGGTTTTGTTTGTCACCCCATAATGGTATTTGCAATCAGAAGCAAAATTTTATCAAAACTTTTGTTTGCAAACTGAATTGTTAGCAAATAGAAGTATTAGTGAATGAACTATATTATTGTATAGTATAAATAACCAACCAACCAGAAAATACATATGGTCTAACTATTCAGAAAGATGTTTTACCTACCCCAGTAGGATGTAATATCATCTATCAGATAACTATTAGATCATTTACTATATCCAAAGAAACATCTTTCTGCCATATCCTAGGTTCATTATTCTTGATATAACTTTTATTGAGTCAGTTTCTGAACAGTCCTCCAGAAAGTTCCCTAGTGGTCTAATAGAATATTGTGGTCGATGAATTATCGCTGGAAATAAAGGAAGAAACATGATGAGAGGAACTCTGGAAGAGACTTGATTCTTTTTATCATTAAATCCTACCCTTCCTCTCCATTTACAAGTTCTGGCTGATAGACAAACACAAGAACTGGACAGTCCAGCAGTTAGATAATGCCAGCTCCTTTTTTCCTGTTCCATGAGGACTCTTTTGAAAAGTCAAACTGAAACCTGTTTCTAGCTTTTAAGGGGTAGTAACAACTCTACAGATGTATAATATGCCACAAAGAATCTCAATGCGTGAACAATTAGATTAGCTTCTCTACTCCTAATGGCAGCAGCTAACGCCAGGAATTGGAGAGAAAGCAGAAGTCTGCATTCTTTTTCTTTCTAGTGGACTTAACAGAGTGTAAAAGACTACTTCTGAGTGAAAAGAGGTAGAAAAAAATCACTCTCCTTTCCATTAGCAATTGGCTTCACTGAGAAACAATATTTACAGGAAAAATAATAACTGGTAAATCTAAATGTTTGTCTAGGACTATTGAATTACATCTAAGTTGGGAATTGTCAAATACCTAATAAATCCTGGAACATTTGCAGTGAACCTTATGAAAGAAAAATTTAACATGAAAGATGGGTGAGCTCAACCAGATTTGTAAGTGCCACAGAAGGGCTTTTAAGAATACATTCCACCCATGTTTTCACAAATCACCAGAGAACACAATTGCTAGTGAAATGTTTGATTCAAAAATAAAAAAAACTCAGAAAAAACACATCTTTAATGATGCAAATACATTATTTTGAATTTTCAGAGTAGCAAGGAGATTATCCTCGGCCATAAAAGAGTACAGTGCAGGCATGTGCTCACAATTATCAAATCCAGGCTTTTTGTTTAAGAAATATTTAAAAAATTCAATAATCCAAAAAAAAATCATGTCAGTTTTCCAGGTAAGTATCTAAAAGCAGATTGCCTATAAATGAGTTTCTTCTGAGAAAATTTTATTCATAAATTATTACTGAAACATGCCTTTTTCTTATGACTAACAGAATTAATTTTTAACTGTGACTAGAAAGAGGAGAATTATTCTCACCTAGGTGAATTTATCACAGTCATTTCTTGCCAAAATTACTACAGTAGGCTTGTACTTGGTTTTTGTTTGGGTTACACTGTATTGTATTTCCTGTTTAACTCAAAATGAAGGCCAAGAATGTTGAAATAGTCTTAAAAATGTTAGACACTTTGTCTACTCATCACAAATCTGGCCTACTCTTGCCTTCAGTTATCTGCTAAAATGAGTCTGACCTCATTGCTGTTTCTCCAACATATCATCCTGTTCCTGGGCTCAAACATATCCAGTCATAGTCCTGCCTAACAGCTTCTGCTTGACAATTCATTTTGCCTGGAACTTTTCTTTCTTCCACATCTCCTGTTTATCCAGCTCACCTCCTTTACAACTATAACTAATTGTCATCTCTTCAATGATCATCCAGAAAAAAGTCCTAAGTCACCTACAGCCTCCTTGCACCACAGGTGATCACAGGTATTCTGGTTTTTTACTTTATTCTTCCTTTGAATAATTTTAACCTCATGATAACACAAACAGCATCTGTTTTTTGCATGTTCTGATCTGATTTTTTATGAGAATAAATTATTAAGGGGGCCAGGAAGATGACTCAGTGGAATAAGTGCTTCCCTGGCAAGTGCAAGGGCCTGAGTTCAATTCCCGGTTCTGAAAAAAAAAGACTGGGTGTGGGGTTGTGCATTTGTAATCCCAGTTCTGGGGAGGCTGAAAACAGGAAGATCACTACGAATCCAATCTATTTGGCGAGACCCTGTAGACCTTGTACTAAATACATGGAAAAAAAACTCCACTTCTCAATTATATGGGGGCTGGGGAGATGGCTCAGTAGAATAAGCGCTTCCCTGGAAAGTGCAAGGGCCTGAGTTCAATCCCTGGTTCCGCCAAAAAAAAAAAAGAGAGAGAGAGAATAAATTATTGAAATAAGAATATTCCTCTGCATTACCCATAGCAATTAAAATATTTTGTATCTCTCTATTGCTTTAGAGACGACAGTGATGCAAATGTCATGATCAGAGTAGAAGGATCAAAAAAAAAAGAAATACAGCAGTAAGGCAAATTCACTCCATGGTTTTTCTAAGTCAGGGCCCTTCATTTTAGTAATTTTCTTTTCACCTGGCCTTTGGAAATACATTAGTACAGTGTGAGACTGAAAACACAGAGATTTGTACATGAATGCTATAAAAAAGAAGTCTTCAAGGTATTATATGTTGACCCAAAACTTCAGCCAGTTAAAAAGTTAGATGGCCAGAGATAGCTGTGTCTTCTTGAAATCCAAGGCATCTTTCTAGTACATCAATCAAAAGTTACAGCGTGTCATGCAATCAATCAAAACTTCTCTGTGCAACAACAAAATCTAATTATTTCCATTGCCTGTTTGTTATTTTTCTATTGCATCATTTGTGTGGGAACATGATGACCTACAGGAAATTCCCAATACATCTTGACTATACCCCAGTGACAAAACTAAAATATAATAAGAATAAATAAATAAATAGAAATATATTTAAAATATATTATTTAAAAATATATTATTCAAATTTTTGGTATATATCAGACATTGAAGTGGAGCGCTTTTAAAAAGTTATCCCATTACCCTGACCATGTTACAAGAGTTCCTTTGATTATCTCCAGATACCTAACTTTTTACTTAAATTCCTTTTCTTTATTGTGTTTTATGGTCTCAGTAACTGTTTAAAAGTATACTGCAGCTCTGTGCATACAACTTAGTAGTGGAGTGATTGCCTAGCTTGATGAAGGTCCTAAGTTCAATCCTAACACCATACTAAAAATACATAATGAACTGTGTTGCAGTCTGGAAAAGCAGCCTAAGTAGATACATGAGACTAAGGGATGGAAGTAACTTGCCTGAACAACCTGTGTTGGACAGAGATCTGTTTGATTTCATTTAGAGCAAAAGCCTCACCTCAAAATGTACTTTGAGCCAGATAATTATGTATTCTTAATTACTTCTAACCAATGTGATGCATAATATTGCACTGTCTTCTTAAGTAATTTACAGAGTTTCCTATAAAACAGTTTTTTAAATGACTGTGTAACAGGTCTACTATTAGTATTTAGTATTTCCCGTTTAAGAGTTCTCTTTAAAAAAACAACTGGTTTCAGGACAACTCATGTGTATCTTTGTTGTACTTTTTCAACTCTTAGTCTTTTCTTTCCCCATTGCCATCTTTTTAATCTAGGGCTCTTATCCTCACCATCCTTATCTGTATTGTGCACCCTTCATCTTTACCTGTCCTTTGTTACTCTAAGCTCACTCTCCTGCAAATGCTGGTGTACTGATCACCCCAGGCTCACAAACACAAGTGTGGCCCTTCACTAGAATTCATTGATTTATCCCAGCAAGAGCTTCCAGCAAACCTCACTTCAATACCTGACTGAAGCAAGACGTGTGCCAGAATTTCTGATTTTTAGTTTGGTGACTTTAATATTCACTCTCCCATGCAGGCCCAAAGTGCTGTCACAACCCAGATTTTTCATTTAACCTAGGCACCCAGTGATATCCCGCAAGCAGTTTTGTCTACCATCACCCTGTGCTTTCCCCTACTGCATAGCCCTGTCCCTTTTGTTCAAATTGTAGCCTTGGGTCCTGCCTGGATTGTGTTTAGTTCTGTCTGCTTCTCCCTATAGCCCATCAGCAATGCCACTCTTGGAACTTGGAATTCTGTCTCTGTCTCTGTCTCTGTCTCGGTCTCTCTCTCTCTCTCTCTCTCTCTCTCTCTCTCTCTCTCTCTCTCTCTCTCTCATTGACTGTAAGCAAGAAATTGTATTCGATAGAGTATTGGAATGTATCCTAAGTACAAAATGAGACAAGTTAAAAAAAAAACAAAATTAATGAATAAATTGTACGGTAAATGTCAAACTTCTTGTAATTTCAAGGGAAAAAAGCTCTAAATTCTGGTTTAGAAGACCGGACAACAGGGGGAAGTAAAGATGTGGTATTTTTAACTAACTTTTTAGGAAACAAGCACGAGTTTGATTGACAGAAAAGAGAATCCAAGAGTGAGCAAACAGCACAGGCAAATGTTCTTCAATCTCATGTATTTAGATTATAGCTCTGTCCAAAATGAATGAATTTCATAGAGAATTAGACCAGAAAATTAGATGACACCAAGTGATGGAAAAATTACAACACAAAAATAAAGAAGACTTGGCTGACACTGACAAAGGATCTGCAAACTTCAGTGCAGGGTTACAGGATAAATCCTGAGGGGACTTGACTGACCTTATCAGATATAAAAGTTCCATTTGTTGTTATATAGGTCTTGCTTTATCTTGGTCTTAAACATCCAGCAGAATAGTATAAAAACAAGGTATAAAAAGTAAAGCAATATTAATATGCTGAGCTGTAAAAGGCTCTAGTCAACAACTTCTGACATTACCAGTCCTGTGGATAACTCACTACTATTATGGACTGCTGGACTGTGTTGGATTGTTTTGCTGAATTCATGGACCTATAGTATTCAGATGCCAATGGAACACCCATCTCTGACAAGGTTCAACAAAAAAAGAGGATACAAAAGGACCATTTTGTATCTGTATATACATAATAGTTAGAAAATGCAACTATTTTTACTTAATTCAATGAGAAGAAAGATTTGTACTAATAGTGTTTGGACAGGATATCCTGTCTGCATCTTGTACTATGGATAACCACTAAGAAGATAGCAATGTACTATGTATTAATTATTGAAACTGTCCTATTAATCAGTTTTGAAACTGTCTTATTGCTATTTGTTTCTCAATAAAATAAGAAAGACAGATGATTGATTGACATTATAAAGCATTATGTTCTCATGTTATAAATCTGAATAACTACGTCAGTGCATATTATGATTATAAATTAACAGTCAAAATAATCCCAGGCTAATTTCACTCATCTTGCACCAGAAATTTATGAATAAAGTTTAAGGCAATAACTTCACAGTCATGATCCATGTTCCTCTAACCAAGTTTGTTCTTAAAATCTTATTTTAGTCTGGATAGTTACAGTTAATTCAATATTTAAATTAGATATCTTTTTAAATTATACAGTTCTAATAAAATAGTGTCAGTGTTGTAATTGCCTGTTCATTAGTGTTCTACACACACACACACACACACACACACACTTGGTTGGAGCCTGTTGAAGATGAAGGTTATGTTCAAATCATTTAGTAGCCCTAGTATTATGCTACAGTAAGAGTCTTAAATATTTTAAAGAGAATAAGTGAATATGTCAATGAAATAAAATCATAATATGTGCTATACTACCAAACTACTTTTATCCAATAATCAGTAATTCCATAAATTAAATAACAAGCTACTACTACATACCAATCTATTTTTTGATACAAAGTCACTCTACACAGCTCAGACACACAGTGATCCTCCTGTCTTAGCATCCCAGCTCTGGTATTACAGGAGTGCACCAACACACCTAGTTTCAGTGGCCAGCAGTATGCACCCATGGTTTCTGGGGTTCGCACAGCATGTGTTACTAGGGATCAAACTTGGGTCCTTGCACTTGCAAGGCAGGCACTTAAACCATGAAGCTATCTCCCCAACAGCTACCAACTCATGCTTAATCAGCCTTCAGATAATCATATTCTTCATTCGGTGGTTATTCCTCATACTATATTTTTAGAAGAAAGAGAAATTTTCAGGAAAATTCTCCTATACTTTCTATATCCGCAGCCATAATGTATCAAGTTAAAGCTAATGAAACAGGACACAAAAAAGAATCACATCAAGGGGCTGGGAAGATAGCTCAGTGGAATAAGAACTTCACTGTCAAGTGCAAGGGCCTGAATTCAATATCTGGTTATGACAAAAAAAAAAAGAAAAGAAAAGAAAAAGAATCACACCAGGACTGAGTATTTAGCTGTGGGCTGTTATAAGTAAATGAACAAATCTAAAGGCTTAAATGAAATGAATCAGATCCACATGTGCAAATATTGTAATATTTATCTAGTATAAGAACTTGAACGAATCAATAAAATCTGAAAGGTACAATAGATATAGTGAAATGGAAATAAACTGAATATAAAGAATAAAACATTAAGATGAAAAAAAGGAGAAAAAAAAAGGATTAGGGAGAAAAAGTATACATACAGGATAGGTGAGATGATTGTACTGTTAATTTCTCTAAGTTTTTTGAAACTAGTGGTTAATGTTTAAAAATTTTTACTTTGACCAACTCTAAATGCTAATATCCATAATTTAAGCAAATACATTGAGGACAGCAATATGCAGCATAACCACAGTTGAACATCTTGTTCTTTTAAATGTGTATTGTCACTAATGTCTTATTCATTATTTTTATACTCTCTTTAAAATGAATATAAAAGTGCAGCTCATCCTGCCCTGCAATGCCCCGGGGCCCATGCCCCTAAGCCCACCAAGCAAGTGAGAATTTTTGTAACTTTTCTGGTTACAGAAAAAGTTCCCCTGATCCACCCTAGCCAGACTTGATGAGAGCATGGCAGAACTTTTATGCTCCCCAGTGCTCCCTGGACCAGGGACACAACACAGGGAAACAAAAGGCTCACAGTGGTACCAGAAGTGCGGCAGCAAAAAGGAACAAACACTACAGCTAGATCCAGGCCAGGCATAAGTAGATAATCTCAAACTTAATAGATTGGCACCCAAATCTCATTATGCACTAAGGTTATAAATGCACCAAAGCACTATACCAAAGGTCAGAGGTCAGTGCTATACAGAATGACAGACAAGGAGAAAAATGAAATCTCAGGCCTCGAGTCCACCAATAAGAGCAGGGGACTCTAGCTCAGCTGAAATAAATTAATTAATAGAGATGAAAGCAAAGAAACAACAGCAGAAAGGTATATGGGAACTCAGAGCAGAATTAATGCCTGAAATACAAAAAGAAATGTTTTAATACATAGCATCTGAAGTAATGAATCAAATCCAAAAACATATAGGGGAAACCCAATGCCCACCCAGAACAAGTGAAGAGAACACTACTCCAGCTGAAATGTATGGAGTAACAGCATCAGAAAGAAGGAAACAACAGCAGAAAGGTAAAGAGGAACTCAAAGCAGAAATAATTTCTGAAATAAAAAAAGAAATCTTTGAAATCATAGCATCTGAAGTAGAGAATTGATTCTGCAAATTTATACAGGACACCCAATTTGGAAGAAACTCGACAGCAAAAGAATTAATATCTGGAATGAGCAATACAAAAAAGAAATAGATCGCATGAAGCAGAATCAAAGAGATATGGAAGAATTTGAAATATCAATCACAAGTTTACAAAACCATTTGAGTAAAAGCGAAGACAGTTTCAGATTTTGAGGATGCTGGTGCAGCTAGTGAAAAGGTGAGAAATGATCTCTTAAACACAAGAGAATGCAAGAAAATATAAACCATCACCTGCAAGACGATGCCACGATGAGTAATGTGAGATTAATTGGCATCAATGAGAAGAGAGTCAATACAAATGATATAAAAAGAATATGGGCAAAAGTAATTGCAGAAGACTTCCAAATTATGAGGAAACAATACAACATTCAGGTAAAAGAAGCATAAAGAACACCAAATAACTTCAAACCAAGTAAAATCACACCAAGACATATATAGTCAAATCCCAGAAATCCAACACAAAAATAATATACTGAAAGCTGATAGAAAGAAGAAAGAGATCACGTT
Source organism: Ctenomys sociabilis (assembly GCA_004027165.1). Lineage (NCBI taxonomy): Eukaryota > Metazoa > Chordata > Mammalia > Rodentia > Ctenomyidae > Ctenomys > Ctenomys sociabilis. The sequence continues at coordinate 3,270 of PVKA01007389.1, read as the reverse complement.
CAAAGGAAAACCCATCAGAATTACAGCCGACTTCTCTACACAAACCATGAAGACAAGGAGAGCATGGAGCAGAGTTCTTCAAGTCCTTTATGAAAACAAATTCCAGACAGGACTATTATACCCTGAAAGACTCTCTTTCAACTTTGATGGAGAAATGAGATTCTTCCACAATGAAGAAAAACTGAAGAATTTCATGATGACAAAGCCATCCCTACACAGGCTGCTGAAAGATGTTCTAGAGAGAGACCACAGTGACCAAAACTCCATGAATGAGAATGGAAGGAGCCCACTAAACAGGACAAACAATTAAACACAGGATAAAAAGAAAAAACAACAGCAGGTAACTATCATGACAATCACAAGTCAACACATTTCAATTATAACCATCAATGTAAATAGACTCAATTTACCAATTACGAGAAATAAACTGGCACAGAGGATTAAGAAACAAAATCCAACATTATATCATATACAAGAAACACAACTCAAAAAGACATTCATAAGCTGAAAGTCAAAGGATGGCAAACAATACTACATGACACAGGACCTCAGAAAAAAGCTGGAATAGAAATTCTGTTCTCAGACAGTCTCAACTTCAAAAAAGAAGGATCAAATGACAATAAAAAGGCCACTACTCATTGGTTAAGGAAAAATTTAAGAAGAAGAGGTAACAATCATAAATATCTATGCACCAAACACAGGAACACCCAACTATATAAGACAAATCTTAATCGACATGAAAAACCTAATAAGCAAGACCACAATCTTAACTAAAGAACTTAACAGTCCCTTATCTCCAAAAGATAGATGAATCAGACAAAAAAATAGCAAGGAAGTATGATAACTGAATGGCAGCATGGAATAAATGGACCTGGTGGAAATATAGAGTATTCCAACCAAACACAGCTGAACAGACCACACACTACTCCAGAGGTCATGCATAAGTATATGCAAGAAATCAGAAATTATGCCATGCATATTACCCAACCAAAATGCAATGAAAATAAACTTTAGGACTGATTTCTCTGTATCTAGGAGGTATGTTGGTGGCAGTTTGATAGGGATTGCATTAAATCTGTACAGCAATTTTGGGAGTATGGCCATCTTCACAATGTTGGTTCTTCCTATGCAAGAGCATGGAATATCTTTCCATTTTCTGAAATCCTCTATAATCTCTTTTCTTAGGGTGCTGTAATTTTCCGTGAAAAGATCTTTGACTTCCTTGGTTAAGTGAGTCCCAAGGTATTTCTTTTCTGAGGTGCTATTGTAAAAGGTATTGTTTCTATTGTTTTCCCTTTCAGTGTGCTTGTTATCTGTATAGAAGAATGCTATTGACTTTTGAGTATTGATTTTGTATCCTGCTCTGCTACTGAATTTCCCTATCAGTTCTAGTAGTTTCTTGGGGGAATTTTTTGGGTCTTCCAAGTAAAGTATCATGTCATCTGCAAATAGTGATGATTTAACTTCTTCTTTTCCTATTCTTATTCCCTTTATTTCTCCCTCTTTTCTAATGGATGTTGCTAAGGATTCCAAGACTATATTGAATAGGAGGGGTAATAGAGGACATCCTTGTCTTGTACCTGTTTTAAGAGTAAAAGATTTCAGTTTTTCCCCATTTAGGATTATATGAGTTTTTGGGTTGTCATAGATGGCTTTTATCAAGTTAAGATAGAGTCCATCTATTCCAATTTTCTGTAGGACCTTGAACATGAATGAGTGTTGGACTTTGTCAAAGGCTTTCTCTGCATCAATTGAGATGATCGTGCAGTTTTTAGATTTCAGTCTATTAATATAGTGTATTACATTTATAGATTTTCAAATATTGAGCCATCCTTGCATTCCTGGGATGAATCCTACCCGGTCATGTATCATGGTGTATGATTTTCTTGATGATTAGCTGTACACTATTTGCCAGGATTTTGTTGAGTATTTTTGCATCCATGTTCATGAGGGAGATTGTTCTGTAGTTCTCCTTTTGGTTGTGTCTTTCTCTGGTTTTGGAATGAGTATTATACTTGCCTCCAGAAATGATTTTGGGAGGACTTTTTCCTTTTCAACTTCATGGAAGAGTTTGTGGAGTGTAGGAATTATATCTTCTATAAATTTCTTGTAGAATTCAGCTGTGAATCCATCAGGACCTGGATATTTCTTTGTCGGTAGGCTTTTTATTACGTTTCGTATTTCATTGGCTATTATTGGCTTAGTGAGAGTTGTAATATCTTCTTCTTTCACTTTTGGTAATTTGTACCTTTCAAGGAATCTGTCCATTTCTTCTGTGTCTTCTATTCTGTAAGCATAAAGATTCTGGAAATAACTATTGATAATCTTCTGAATTTCCACTGGGTCTGTGGTGATTTCACCCTTTTCATTCCTTATTGCTTGTACTTGAATTTTCTTTTGCCTCTTTTTGATGAGGTTGGCAAGAGGTTTATCAACTTTATTTAGTTTTTCAAATAACCAACTTTTTGATTTGTGGATTCTTTGAACTGTTTTTTTCATCTCCATTAAATCAATTTCTGCTCTAATCTTTATGATTTCTTCCCATCTTTGTGCTCTGGGTTTTGTCTGCCTTGTCTTTATTGGCCAAGATTGCCTTTGTTATTTTAGGTCATTTGTGGTTCCAAATGAATTTGAGGAACGATTTCTCTAGGTCTGGGTGGTATGTTGGAGGCAGTGTGACAGGGATTGCATTAAATCTGTATAGCAATTTTGGGAGTATGGCCATATTCACAATATTGGTTCTTCCTATGCAGGAGCATGGAATATCTTTCCATTTTCTAAAGTCCTCTATAATCTTTTTCCTTAGGATGTTATAATTTTCTATGAAAAGATCTTTGACTTCCTTCTTTAAGTGAATTCCAAGGTATTTCATTTTCCGAGGTGCTATTGCAAAAGGTACTTTTTCTATTGTTTCCCTTTCAGTGTGCTTGTTATCTGTGTAGAGGAATGCTATTGACCTTTGAGTATTGACTTTGCATCCTGCTATGCTACTCAATTTCTGTATCAGTTTTAGTAATTTCTTGGTGCAAGTTTTGGGTCTTCCAAGTAAAGTATCATGTCGTCTGCAAATAGTGATAATTTAACTTCTTCTTTACCTATTCTTATTCCCTTTATTTCTCCCTCTTTTCTAATGGCTGTTGCTAAGGATTCCAAGACTATATTGAATAGGAGGGGTGATAGAGGACATCTTTGTCTTGTACCTGATTTAAGAGTAAAAGACTTCAGTTTTTCCCCACTTAGGATTATATGAGCTTTTGGGTTGTCATAGAT
>PVKA01007388.1:63236-78199 GCA_004027165.1 Ctenomys sociabilis | reverse complement strand
AAAAAAAAAAAAAAAAAAAAATTAAGGACAGAGTTTATAGGGTCTCACTGTGTAGATCAAACTCATAGTGATTCTCCTATTCTCATCCTCCTAAGTGCTAGGATTACAGGCGTGTGCCACCATGCCCGGTCTCAATCACCCTCTCAGGGTGCCCTGGGGGCGGGGCCAGAGCCAGAGCTGGGCCAGCATGACAGACAGGTGGGGGGACTAGAACTTCAGGCCCCTGCATCTGCCTAAGCAGGCACTTTAACCCACTGAGCTATTTGGCCGGCCCAATATAGTTCTTAGGAGCTAAGTAATGAAGTATTTATAGATAAGGTTGCCCCTGATAGGCCAGAGTGCTAACCATTACACCATGGGCCCTCTACTGTATTTTCAAGTGGTTCAGGGAAACCAATTTAAGCATATTTGTAAATATGTGTGTGGATATAGACAGAGAAAATGTGCATCCAAATGTTAATAGTTGGTAGAACTAGGTAAAGGACACATAGGAATTAATTGAACTCTTCATTTTCTATAGGGTTTGAAGCTTTTTACCATAAAAAAAAAAAAAAATGTAAAAAGAACCCGTTAAAACAATGGGCTGTAAGCTGGAGCAGTTCAACAAATCAGCTCTTAAAGCATTTGAAGTCCAGAATTGCATTCTTTCAGGGATTTCTTTTGAGTGTCTGCAATGATGAGAAATCTTTATAGTGGTTAATAATGATTTTGCTTTAGCAATCATGTACTATTTCTTCCTGTGTCAGGTTTGAAAGCCAGCCTCTGCATTGCAAAGTTTACAGCCTATTGCCTTGAGTGTGGACATAGTTGTGTGTAATACTTGTTTTCAATCTTGCTTTTTCCTTTAAAATTTTTCCAGTTATAAGAATTATACTCTTGTGACCGTCTTTGGAAATTTGAATCAGGCCCAGCTGGGTGGTGTACCTGGGACTTACCAGTTGGTTCGAAGTTTCCTGAACATCAAACTTCCAGCCCCCTTACCTGGACTTCAGGTACTGGCAATTTCATATGGTCATTTACTCCACCAGAGCAGTGGCTCTTAATTGAAATGAGGTTATATATGAGGGAGCCAGGAGGATGGAAATCGGGAGTTTCTTCAGAGGCCAGTTATGTAAGAGTCCTGGGCAGAGGAGTAGGAGGGAAGATAGGACCAGGTTTGGGCTCTGGTTTGAAGGTAGAATGGGAGGATTCACTGAGCTACTTGAACATGGGTTGAGAGGCATTATCTGGGGTGACTTCTGAGATGTTGGCTAAAATAGCTGGAAGAATGGTCAGGTAGGGGTTCTAGGTTATAGCCCTTCTCATCCAGCTGGGGAATCATCTTACAGTCACTTGGTACAGAGAGCACTAAACTCAAACTTCTTGCCAAGGGTGGAGTGATATAGCTGGCTTCATACTTGTATTTTAATTTGAAGAGTGAAAAATAGAAGCAAAAACAAATAGAAAAAATGACATAAACAGGGTAACATACAACGATACATATGTTACAGATTTCCACAACATGGATGGCTAATTTTTATATGTGTACATATATTTTTTTAAATAAAACAATCCAACACAGATCAGCAACACAGTGGAAGTGGGTTATCCACAGAAGTTGTTGACTTGAGCCATTCACAGCTCATTATATTAATATGACTTTATATACGTCTATTTTTACACTTTTCTACTGGATGGTTAAGACCGAGTTTAAAGCAAGACCTATATAACAAAAAATGTAACTTTTGTATCAGATAAGGTCAGTCAGGTACCCTCAGGGTTTATCCTGTAACCCTGTACCGCTATTTGTAGATCCCTTGTCAAGTGTCAGCCTTGTGGATGAGTTATAGCCAATTTGCTCTCTGTGGAAGCCTAAGAGAGTTTTCTCTCCATGTGAGTCTCCTTAGGCACACTATACATCATGGATTGCATTCTTCTGTAGCCCCATAATCTCCTTGATCAGAAAATTTGGGGCACTACTGAGTTACATAATGTTACAGTACAAATTCTCCTATGTCCTGAGTCTTCACTGACATTGAAAGGCTAGGGCCAAAATGTTGGCTGACCTTGCAGCCTTTCCTTTTCTCCAATTTTTGATCTGCAAACTTAGGTTGTTAACACTCCAGAAGAGAAGTTTATTATTACCCTGCAACATACGCTGTTCAGTTTACCCACACTATTTGTCTAAATAGTACATCATAGGCATAAAGTGGAACATGTATTTTCCATCAAGTATTGAGATACTAAACTCTAAGTCCATATAGCACACTTGCTTTTAAAGAACAGAATTCACCAATCTGAAACCTCAGAAAGGCTATTCAAGGAGGAGAGAACTTTGTGAACAAATGCATGGAGGCAGCAAAAAATAGGGGTGTGTCGGGTGTGTAATAGAGCTTGGCAAGTTTGGGGCCAGCTGACAAAAGCCTTAAGTGCCAGGCAAAGCACTTAGGATTAATGTTTTTATTTTCAATACAAAGTCTCACCAGGCAACTCAGACTTTGTAGTGATCCTCCTGTTTTCATCCTCCCCCGTGCTGAGATTACAGGCATGCGCCACATGCCTGGACTCAGTTGCTGGTTCAGCATGCTTAGGGATGGGGCTGGCACAACATGGTGCTGGGGATCAAACCCTGGTCCCTGCGCTTGCCTAAGTAAGTGCTTAGTCCACTGAGTTATCTCGCCGGCCCAGCACTTAGGGTTTAACAGCTCAAAGAGTTTAAGTGGACAAATGACATGATCCAGTCTGCAGTTCAGAAAGAGTCTTGTGAAGAAAGGGAGGAGGGGCCAAAAAAGGAAGCCTGAGATCTACTTCTAAAGAGAAATAAGGAAAAAAACAGAATAGGAAGGAGCCTGCTACACAGTTAGGTGACAGAAATAGGTTATGGGGGACTGGGGAGATAGCTCAGTGATATAAGCACCTACGTGGCAAGTGTAAGGTCCTGAGTTAGATCCCTGGCTCCTGTGCCAGCCTGGAACCCTGGGCGTGGTGGCACGTACCTATAATCCCAGCACTCTGGGGAAGTTGAGACAAGAGGATCGCAATGAGTTTGAGACCAGCCTGGAGGCTACAAAAGTGAACACAAGGCCAGCCTGAACTGCATAGCAAGACCCTGTCTCAAAAAAAAAAAAGAAAGGAAGAAGAGATAGATTTAGGGTAGATCAGCTGCAATGCTGGGTGGGACAGAGTTGCCTCAAATTCCTTGTTCCTAGCACTGTCTCATACTAAGAGCCTCAGTATTTAAGATTTTTCTTTTTGGTTAGTTGTGTCTGTTTCATTTTGGTTTTGGTATACAATGATAAAAGCCTGTGCCTTGGCACTGAGCTACATCCCCAGTCCTTTTTTAAAAATTTTTTTTTTTTTTTTTTTTTGGTCTTTTTGAGACAGGGTCTCACTATGCAGTTCAGGCTGGCCTTAAGCTCACTTTGTAGAGCTCAGGCTGGCTTGAATTCACAACAATCCTCCTGCCTCAGCCTCCCAAGTGCTGGGATTACAGGCATGCGCCACCACACCCAGCCTTCCTTTTTAAAATTTTAATACAGGATCTTTCTTAGTCATTAAGTTTCCCAGGTTGGACTTGAATTTGTAATCCTCCTGCCTTTGCCTCCTAGCGTGCTGGGGTTTCAGGCATGCATGCACAACTACACCATGTAAGTGGTAAGCTACATCTCTAGCCTTTGCCCTGTTGGGGTTTTAAGAGTATTCAAAACTTTCTTCTGTACTCACAGAAGAAAGTTACCTGCTTATTGTCAGCTGTTGGGATGCCATGGAGAAAGCACAAGGCTGGCTTTAGATCAGGTAGGGTAGGGTACATGGAATTTAGAGGAGTAGCTCCAAGGCCACACTGACACTTCTAGCTTGCCTTGGACAAATTATTTAACCCCTCCTGTGTCTCATTTTCTTTGTTTTTGCAACAGAGGGGAGGAGAAAAGCTGATAGTAGTGTTGTGAAAACCTCAGTAATTTGATGCAAGGAAAGGGACTTGGTTTTATTTACTTCAGGCATTTACCTTTCTTCCCTTAGGATGGTGAGGTGGAAGGTCATCCTGTTTGGGCACTAATTTATTACTGCATGCGCTGTGGAGACTTGCTTGCTGCCTCACAGGTGGTTAATCGAGCCCAGCACCAGCTGGGAGAGTTTAAGACCTGGTTCCAGGAGTACATGAACAGCAAGGACAGAAGGTACAGTGACTGAGGTGGCCCATCCACAAGAATCCACATGGAAAGAAGGGGATGATCTCTACTGAAATCATTTTCTTTTTAAGTTTCTGTTTGGGGCAAAAGGGAGCTTAGGAAGTGGGCAGAAGAACACGAATGTGATCAGTCATCAAAGCAAATCCCTGTTCTGAAATGGCTAAACATGCCTACATCTGTGGTGAGGAAATTGTTCTAGTAACATGACCTCACTGTAAATCTATAAATCTAAGGGACATCAATGGATGCTTTAAAAAAATGAGACTTTTAAAAAGTTCTCTTGCATTAAGGAGCTACCACACATTAATTTTTCTATGAATTTTACTATTGCAATTGGACACAAGTTCATAGTCAAACTGAGTTTATTTATAAGAAGTGATAGTGATTGCTTTACCTGGAAAATTGAGGGATACTTTTCTTGGTAATGCAATGTTAATGGCATGTTGAGATAATCTCAGATTGCAAGCCCCTGTCTTACCCATGTTAGGGTTTAAAGTAGGGTTAATGTCTTACTGTTTTTTTTGTTTTTTTTTCTTTTGGAGGCCCTGAAGCAAGAAACTGAACGAATATGAGGCCAAAAGGGGCTGAGAGAGTTAGGGAGGGCCATGCTGTCCTTCACTGTGTGAGGGTTGCTGGGTGGTGAAGCACCGATCCTAGAATTTCTGACCTGGCCTGAAGGTCTCAAGCTGACAAGTAGAAATGTAGGTGCTAAGGTCATAAGTCAGGTAAAAGGCATGGTGCTAAAGAGACAGTGTCTCTTAGCTGGGATGAAAGAAAACCTAACTCTCATGAGTTAGCAAACTTCATTTGCTCTTGAAGCCCTTTGCTGAGTATGTGCTATTGGTTTCCTTATGTCTTTAGATTGTCCCCAGCTACAGAAAACAAGCTCCGGCTTCATTACCGCAGAGCCCTCAGGAACAACACAGACCCCTACAAGCGGGCTGTGTACTGTATCATTGGCAGATGCGATGTCACTGACAACCAGAGCGAAGTGGCAGATAAAACTGAGGACTACCTTTGGCTGAAGGTAGCGCTGCTTCCCTAGCCTGGGCAGGTTTTCACTCCTTTCTGCTCACATTCTCCACACAGATCTTCCCTGCTTAATGTCTGATGCCAGTAAGATGATCAGGACCAGTGGGTTTCCTGTCTTCTGACCCTGAAGTTAAAATTTCCCAGCTAGTAGTCATAGTATTTCACACAGCCTCCAGCCCCAGCATTGAGCCTGCATGTTGAGCAGCTACAGCTGTGCCCATGACTCTGTGTAGCTTGTACCAATGTGTGTATTTCTTTTGGGGGTTTAGTTGAACCAAGTGTGTTTTGATGATGACTGCACCAGCTCCCCACAAGACAGGCTCAGTCTCTCACAGTTCCAGAAGCAATTGCTGGAAGACTATGGTAAGATCCTGGACACAGCCACCTTCTCTCCTCTTGTGCACTTAAGGAAGTTACTTACTTTGTTTCCATGGTGAGGACCCTTGTCTCTGAATGCCCCTGAATTTGTACCAGTTCAAATGCAAGTAGAGGCCTAGTGGCCTTTCGAAATGTATATGTCCCATATTGTCATCAATAGTATGCTAATTCTTTCAACTGCTGTCATAGACATTTGCTCAAGAAGGCACATGAAGACTTTACTCTTCATTCCCAGATCTTGCCAGTGACCATATCTGAGCACAATGGAAGAGAAAAAAATTTTGTCCTTTTATCTTCCATTTGTTGTTTAAAATTTCTGGGAAGAATAAATGTTTCCATCTAGTAGTTAGTGGTTGTTGAATTTAGATTGCTATGAAAATGACTCAGCTGAAGCTTCTTTGAAATCTTTATTTTTCTCTGTATTGAGTCATTCTTATCATGGCACAAGAGATAAACAGTCTCTTTAGGGTTGTTTAGACTTTTACTTCTGTTTCTCTCCTACCTGATGCATATAGTTAGGCTTCTTAGCACAGCCCTTCTTGCCAGTCCTCTTGTGAGGCCTAGAGTAAGTAGAAGAGCCAGGTAAAATTTCTCCTTGTGCTTTATGTGTCCAGGGCCCCACTGTGAATTCAGCCTTATGATATGCTTTCTTTCCTCCCTGGAAGGCCAGTAGGGTGGACTACTGTTAGCAACTTCTTGTCTGAGTAGGTTATTTCCCCTATCCCCTAGGTGAGTCCCACTTCAGGGTGCATCAGCAGCCTTTCCTCTACTTCCAAGTGCTGTTCCTGACAGCACAGTTTGAAGCTGCCATCGCCTTTCTCTTCCGCCTGGAACGGATGCGCCCCCATGCAGTCCATGTGGCTCTGGTACTGTTTGAGCTGAAGCTGCTTTTAAAATCGTCAGGACAGAATGCCCAACTTCGTGAGTATTTCTGACTGGATTGGCAGTGGTGTGACTGTACATCGTTCCCATTTGCAGCACATTCAGGCTCCTTAGGATTTGGGCAGTATTTTAGGGCATATGGTTAATTAGGGTTGGGATCTTTGCTTTTTTTCCCTACCTTAAAGTTCCATAGAGTGTGAAATATAGAAAGTGCTATACAAAGTGCTGGCTTTGTCCAGTTTGCTTGCCTGGAGAATTGTGTAGGCAAACCAGTCCTTTCCTATGAGCCTGGTTTCCACTAGGGTATGGCTTTAATGAATTTGGAAATCAGCCAGCTGCTTTATGGACTACCATGTACCTTCCTGGTTGGCAAAGTCAAGTAAATGTAGGTGAATAGCTGTGGATTCATTAGAAGAGCAGCACAGTCATCCCTGGGCCTGCATCTTAATGGTCAGCTGTATTGTCTTCCATTTGCAGAGCAGTGTGCTAGTCACTCACTACACAGTGCTATGCTCTGCACTGTTGTTACTGGAGAGAAATGGGCTGAAGTTGGCATTGAGAACTATGGGCTGTGCTGTAGGGTTTGATGGTACTAGGCCTGTGGACTCAATTTCCATAGTTCCTAAGTTGTGTGGGGTAGAGGAGCAGTGTGGTTGTGACCTATTCTGTCCCTATGATACAGTCAGCCATGAGCCTGGTGACCCTCCCTGCATGCGGCGGTTGAACTTTGTGCGACTACTCATGCTGTACACCCGGAAATTTGAGTCCACAGACCCAAGGGATGCCCTCCAGTACTTCTACTTCCTCAGGTAACATTCCCTTGTGATCCTTCAGCTAGTTTTGATCTCTGAAAATTACAATCAGAGACCCCAAGTCCACACCAGAAACCAGATTACTCTTGTCCTTTACAGGGATGAGAAAGATAGTCAAGGAGAAAACATGTTTTTACGTTGTGTGAGTGAGCTTGTGATAGAAAGTCGAGAGGTACGTCGGTTTCCTTTTCTGCCCTGCCCATAGTTCTCCAAATGTGTACTCTCAGATGTGACACTGCACATTCCTCTCGGTGATAGTGGGGCCTGGGGCTGAGCTTGGAGTTTCCTTTGGCTCCTAACAATGAAGATACTGATTTCAGTCACACTGTTTTCTTAAGTTTACTTTTGTGTAAGACTTCCATCCACCTATTTTCTTCCCCCTCTTTGTCTCCATTGTGTATTATGCCTTATCCATTAAATTAGTAATTTTTTATTGTTGTTGTTTTACAGTTTGATATGATTCTTGGGAAACTACAGAATGATGGCAGCAGAAAGGTGGGTTAAATGTGCCCCACATATCATGTTGGTTTGCAGTTGGGGGCTTATAATGTCAAGAATACTGTTTTAGGATTCAAAAAGTATTATTGCTACAAATCTGAATGAAATTGCATAGTTTAGAAAATAAAATGGGCCAGGTATGGTGCTGCACACCTGTAATTCCAGCACTGTAGGAAGCTGATACAGGATTGTATGTTTAAGCTAATCTAGGTAGTTTACCAACTTAGTAAGGCCCCATCTCAAAAGATTAAAAAGGCTGGAGCTCAGTTCATTGTATAGATTCATCCCCCAGTATCACAGTTAATCAGCCAATCAGGCCTAGAGAATTAGCGCAGAATTTCTGGGTTCATTGCCTAGTGCATGCATGCACATACACAACTAAAACGAATGAAAATCATAAGCCCAAGTAATGACCTTGATCTTGTGCTGTATTTTCTCTTAAAATTTGTGAATTTGTGAGTAGATAGCATTTTTGTGTGTATTAATACATTTGTTCTGCCTTCCTTTTTTTTTTTTTTTCAGTTAAAAAAAGCTACATTTCTGTTCTTCTTGGCTCAGAAAATATTAAGAAACAGAAACTCATTAATGCACTTTCACTTCCTAGGTGGAAAAGCTAAAAGTATGCTTGACCTCCCTCAAAACACGATTTCTCAGGGCTTAGAACTCTACACCAACCACAGAAATACAGCTGCTCCAGGAAGCCTTTAGCAAGCCTATATAGTATCCTAGTAGAAGAGGCACCAGCTCTGTTGTCAGAGGGTAGACCTGACCCTGACTGTCCCGCGGCCTATGGAAAGTCCAGGCTCACTCAGAAGAGAGGCCTGATGATGCTGATGCCGACCGCCCCCCCCCCCCCCCCCCCCCCCCCCCCCCCCCCCGGCATCTTCCTGGCCCCAACAACAACCCATTCTTATTGGGTGGTGATAGTTGGCGGCACTGTGTCAGTCCTTTGTATGTGGTTTCTTATTTAATTGCCATAATGACCCCAGTGGGAACTGTTACCATCTGTTTTCCAAGTGAGGAAATGGAAATAAGAGAAGTCAGTTATCTTCCTCTAGTCACACAGCTGGAATTTGGACCTAGTCCTTCTACCCTCAGAGCCCATGCTCTTGGTATCCTGCGCCACCCTATAGTGGCAGAGGCAGGTCCCCTGGACTTGCCCCCCTCCAAGAGTCCAGTGCTGGTGGAGTCAGGATGCCCAGCAAGAGATGTTGCACAGTCTGTCTTTTTTGTTGTTGTTGTTTTTGTTACTGGGAATTGAACTTGGAAACTTGCACTTGCCGGGCAGGTGTTCTGCTGTGCTGTATCCCCGGCTCACAGTCCATCTTTATTCTAAAGATTCCTGAGGCATCTCTTATATTCTCTAGAACATTCAGTTGTTACTGAGTGGTGATGATTTTTTTTTTTTAATGTCCTGATACCACTTGTATCAGGACATGTATTTTTTCAGCACTGAGTTTCATCTGTCTTAAAAACCAAATCTACAGTCTCTTATTTTTTCTAAGTTCTCTGATTTTTTTTTTTCTCTAGTGCCTAGTCAACAGAAATTTTTACAGAAAATCATTGATAATTTCACCTACTATCTGGATCATTTTGGAAATCAGGTGTCTTATTGCTAAATCTTCTGTTTCCCGTGTCTCTTCATGTATCGTTTCCTTAATCTCTTCCATGGTTTTTCCCCTGTAGTTTTAGTAGGACCTTTTATCTGTTAGGAAAAGCCAGAGTCTAACTGATGAAATATGTGCATATATTAGGGAAGCATTTTCCGTTCAAGTATTTTTTGGATTCTGGGTATTTCTGTGTATTTAAAGTAATAGCTTCGTACTTTCTGTCTCTTTTCCTCCCCCTCCATAATTTGTCTTGTCAGCCTGGAGTCATAGATAAGTTTACTAGTGACACAAAGCCTATTATCAATAAAGTTGCTTCCGTGGCAGAAAATAAAGGACTATTTGAAGAAGCAGTGAAGCTTTATGACCTTGCCAAGGTAAAATACGCCCTTTTCTTCCTTTTGCACTTAATAACTCAGTTGGCCTTTTCTCATCTAATGCACCAACATTTCAGCATCTTTGTTACTATTGTACTGTCTCTGCTGAAGTATTTTCTCCTAGTGCTTAAGCAATTAATAGTCCAGTCAGGTTGAAATTCCCATTTTATAGAATTGTTTATACCCATAAGATATGTCTGGCCAAACAAGAGCAACATATTGAAAGTACATCCTGCAGGGATTGAACTGTCATCTCACTTGGCAACAGAGTAAGCATCTGTCACATTTTGATTATGAAGCTATGGTGAAAATGACTCAGCTCCCCTCCAGGCAGCCAACAGTATGCTGGTGAATAGTGTATGTCAACAGCTGGGGCTTTTTGAAAGAATTGAAATAAGTATTTCTACATAAGAACATGTGATGACTATGTTGATTTAGGCCTGAAAAAAGATCATATTCTCTCCTTTAATCAGAGAAGAGTAGGCAAGAAGACTAGGCACAAAGAGGTTTTAATTGATGTTTTCTTTTTACGTTAAAAAATATTTAGATTGAGATATAATTAGGATATAGATCAGTGTGCAGACCGTGTCTTCATCAGTGAATCTTCCTTGGGATACAGAATATCTCCATTACCCTAGAAGTTCCCTCTTGTTTTTGTGATTTAGTTTTTCCTTTTATTGATAATTTTCTTAATTTTAAAAACTTGACCAGAATGCTGACAAAGTGCTGGAGCTGATGAACAAATTGCTGAGCCCTGTTGTTCCCCAGATCAGTGCCCCGCAGTCCAACAAGGAGAGGCTTAAGAATATGGCCCTCTCCATCGCAGAACGGTAAGGCCCAGAGTTGGCTCTATGGTGCTCTCAGGTGCCAATGACAGACCACTTGTGCCCACACCATGCATGTTTGGTGATAGCACGTAGCTTTCAAAGTGGCTCTGCTCACTCCACCGGCCACCAAGAGTGTATGAGAGTTCTCCAGTTCACGCGTCACAACCTGCATTGGGTACTGTCAGGCTTTTAAGTGTTTTATGTTAATCTAGGCATTATCCTTATATATGCACTATTATCTGTGCCTTCACTAGCTGTCTACAGTTAGAACACAGCCAGTGGTGGAGAGAAGTGTTTTTATAGACAGTGTTGTAGAATATACCTTCCCCTCCCAGAGTTCACTGAGTTATCACAATGATTGACTTAACTCTTAGGCTGATGCAAAGGGTGTTCTATTTTTGTGCCTTCCATAGATACTTATAATAATAAGTGACCCACAAAAAAATGGATTTCATTGTGGCACAGGCCTATAATTCCAGCAACTGAGAGGCTGAGGCAAGGGACTTCAAGTGTTCTATCCCACTTCAACTTCACAACACATTGTAAAATGGGATTCAAGATCCTTTTCTAGGCTAATATGAAAGAACATTCTTTGGCAAGTGCTATATTTCCACTTAGCAAGTGATCTCTAGTGTTGGCTGCTGGATCTTTTGCCTTTCAGCACCTTCTGCCCCTTCCTAAGGATTTGGAGACTGAGACTCTTTTGTTTCATGAAAAATGTTTATAGGTGGATTGATAGGAAGTCTACTATTAAGGCATAGCCATTTCAAAATAACAGTTTTTCATTCCATGATTGGCCTTACCCAGAGAGTTCTGATGTATTTAAAATGCTGTTCCACAGTTGTGGATCACAACCTGAAATTCGAAACATATCCTTGCTTCCCTCCCAATCCTCTCTTTTTATCTTTTAGGTACAGGGCTCAGGGTGTAAGTGCAAATAAATTTCTGGACTCTACATTCTATCTTCTGTTGGACTTGATCACCTTTTTTGACGAATATCACAGTGGTCATATTGACAGAGCCTTTGATGTAAGTTTTGAGAGGAATGTTTGAAGTGCAGGTTAATGAATGCCCTTGAAAATTCTGAATGCCTCATGAAATTCATTTAAAACAAGAATATGTCATTAATATGCATCTTAAATGAAGGAGGAAACTATGATCCTAGGAACTTAAAGGGGATTTCTGTGTTGCTTTCTTTTTCTTTTTTCTATTCCTTTGCCTTTTAACGTGAAAACAGAAAGGTTTCTTAGTAATTTGAAGCCTCTAAATATGAAAATTGTGTGAGAAAACAAGGATAAGGATCAGCTTAGGAAGTTAGAATCAAAGCTTTTTTGTATACAAAGGGAATAGTATTTTCTATGAAAGAGCCCTTTCTGAACAGGTTACATTCTGACAGTTATGTTTAGAGAGATGAAATGACAATGGTGGCTATGTCACACAGGACTGGTGGTCATTTGTTTTAAACAGATAATTGAGCGCTTGAAGCTGGTGCCCCTGAGTCAGGAAAGTGTGGAAGAAAGAGTGGCTGCCTTCAGAAATTTCAGTGATGAAGTAAGTTTTTTTCTTAAGTAACAGAATTCTGTGTGCTTCACTTCCAATCAGAGCTTTTTATTTTAATTGTAGCTAATAATTAAGAGTTCTAGTTAATGGTAATCACACAGACTAAGTTTTCCAGGATGGGTCCCATTTTAGATATGCTGGGTTTTTTTTGTGTGAGTGTATACATGTTCTTGGGGGAGAAATAGGTTTCTTACTGATCCTGTGAGATCTAGTTTACTATACTGTCCCCTTGTAGTAGAGGGTATTTAATGTTGAAATCTGATTTGTATTTGCATTGGGTGCAAGAAATGTATCTTGTGATTCACAGACAACCCTTCCTCTCCATGAGCTGTTTTATTCAAAGAAGCAGTGATGATAGATTAAATTGTCCCCCATGAGCCCCAGAGCCACTGTCTGCAGGATTTTGAGGTCATTGCTGCTATGTATCTCAGGAGTGGTCAGCTGGGCTGTACTGTTGCTAGGAGAGCTTTAAAATCCTCTTCATGTCCAGGGCCTACCCCCTGAGAGTCTGCTTTCCCTGATGGCAGCTGCAGCCTGGACCTCCCTGGATTGCCTAGAAAAACTTGCTCTCAAACACAAATACTGCCTGGTTCTGTAATATCACCAGTGGCATTTCAATTTAATTTTTATGGTGCCATTATTTAATGGTTCATTTTTAAGCAAATACCATTTATGAAAATATGTTTCTGTTTTAGGGCGAGGGAGATAAGCATTTGCCTGGTAAGCTCAAGGTCCTGAGTGCAATCCTGGGTACTGCTACTCCCCCAATGCCCCCCCCAAATATATACATATATACATATATATATATATATATATATAGAGAGAGAGAGAGAGAGAGAGAGAGAGAGAGAGAGAGAGAGAGAGAGAGAGTATAAGTGAGCAAGCACACGCAAGCCAGCCAATTTTAGTGCCTGAGGAAGTATGCCCTAAATCAATCAGGGGCTTACCCTTTGTCAACTTTATCTTACCTGTGCTATGGATTCTATCCTTAGCTGCTGTGCCTTTGTTAGTTCTTGAGTTGTCCTGGATGTACTGTTTATTGCATTATGGCTAAAGTAGTGCACAGGGCCTGCCTCTGTACAAACTTCCAAGGACTCAGGTCCAGTGGGGGCAGCCAGAGGATTCTTTTATTGTTATTTTGGTACTGGGGATCAAACTCAGAACTTTGTGCTTGCCATCTAGGCACTTAACTGCTGAACTATCTCCCTGGCCCAACCAGAAGGTTGTGAGATGGTGGATGATATTGGGAACTGGAGAATTGCATCCTTATTTCCTAATACTCAAGTCTTGGTACCTATACTCAGTCTGGTGATCACTCTGCCAGCCAATCCAAGCCTGTGTGCCAGATGTCATCAACATGCTTTTGGCTTATCTCCTCCACCAAGTCGAAGAGCATGAACAACCAGCTGGCCTTCCAAGTAGCATTGCCAGGGTTGCAGTCACACTTGACTTTACAGTGCCACCAGCTGCTCTTTTGTGATTGCAGCTCTCCACTGGCAGCTGTGGGTCTCATGTGACCAGAGTGGCCACCTTCCCTCCACATTGCTGAACCCAAGGGTTTGGTTGTTTTCTTTACTCCATGTGTTTCTTTCTGTGTAGATCAGGCACAACCTCTCACAAGTGCTTCTTGCCACCATGAACATCTTGTTCACACAGTTCAAGAGGCTCAAGGGGACAAGTCCATCCTCAGCGTCCAAGCCCCAGCGAGTCATGGAGGACCGCGATTCTGTAAGATCTCAGCATTCGCGAGAAACATTGCTGAGAACTACCTTTCTGGTTTGGAATCCGTTGTACTCTTAAGAGTCCATTTGACCCTAAACTGTTTTCCTTGATGAACTGACATCTGGGTAAATCTTATATCAGAAGCTCCCTTAGGATATCAAGCATTAATAGCATTGCTACTCTTCTCAAGCTAAAAAAAAAGTTTTTATTAAAAAAGATGTACTAGGTCTACAAATATCTTTTAGGAAAAACAAGTAAACAAAATGTCAGTTTGGCATCGAATCCACTAGAATTTTTGCTTACGTTAAAATACAGTAAGTTCCCAACTTATGAATGAGTTCTTCTGAGAAAATGTTTATAAGATTAATACCTAGGGCTAGGGAGTTGGCTCAGTAGAATAAGTGCTTCCCCTGGCAAGCACAAGGGTCTGAGTTCAATCCCTGGTTCTGCAAACAAAAGATTAATAACTAAGTCCAACAAAATGAGTATTATACGTTACACCTGTGAAAATTTGCAACTTAAATGTTCATAAATCAGGGACTTATTATATAAGATTATATTGTGGATTTCATTTTACCAGTGAACATTTTCATAACAACCATATTTTATTTTTGATCTGTACATTTAATAACAAACTGTTGTTTTGCCTCTCTTTTGAGCTCATATTGACCCCCCAGAGGTAACTAGGTCAGCATTTTATACCCATCTGAAGAAACCTAAGGCCTAAAATGGTTACTTACTTGCCCTTGTGGGCATTCAGGTGTAGGTAGGTGCAGGGTCAGTATCTACAAGTCAGGTCTGACACCTCAGCCTCTGCCTTTGCTACTGCCTGTGGGGCCTCCAACAGTAGATGAGTAGGTAGGAAGATAGTAGTCCAGGCAGATAGAACTCTGGGACTCACAGTATGTGTTCTCTAGTTCATTTGACAAAAGAGCAAAGGTGGTGGGCCAGTGAGATAGCTCATTGGTCTAAAGCTCCTGCTTAGGCAGGCGTGGGGTACTGTGGTTCCATCCCTAGCACCATGCGCTGCACCAGCCCCGCCCTCAGGGCAGGCTGAGACAACCAAAAAAGAACAAAGGTGTGAAGTCGGGGCCCAGGA